>JAQBSW010001158.1:0-147017 GCA_029291075.1 Eudiplozoon nipponicum
AGTCAGATTGATTCATCAGAACCGTCGCTCCTCCTTTGTCTGCTTTCAAACATATCACACTGTTTGCTATTAACTCTTTCCTGAGACTTTTTATTTCATAATTTGGTTTATATTTTTCCTCTGTGTACGTTAGCACAGCTGCGGCTACGTCTAATTCAAACCTAACTTTATCCTTGTCTGAGAGGAATTGTGCTATTTTAACAGCCTCAGTAATTATCTCATTTTTTGGTGATTTCTCAATTTGGATAGCTGTATTCAGACCACGATTAAGCATTTCCAGCTGTTTCTCATTAAGATTTATTTTAGAGAGGTTTACCACTCGATTAGTTACAACAGGACACGTCCTAACTGTGGTCTGTCTATAGATGCCCAAATTTCCTAACTTTCTATCATGCCTAATGTGAACCTTTTTTATCTCCTTATTACGTGCGCCATCAGTAAAATCCTCTATACATTTAAAGTCATCCGCGTGCAAGAAGGAAAGTAACATAGATCTTATTTTAGTTTTCTCTCTAATTAGTTCATATTTGCGTTTCTCTAAATCGCTAATCAATGTATTCATTATGTTCAAAGTCAGTTCATGTTTAAGAGATCTACCTTTATCATTTAAATGAAATGGCAATTTAAATTTAAAACATTTAGGAATTACGCAATGTTTTAAACATATTTTAATGAAACGAATATTTTCCACTTGCCTTACTAATTGTTTTTTATGTGATGATAGCGATTTTGCAACTTCACTGTTGTAGCACCGTATTTAGTACCTAAATAAGATTTAAAAGAAACATGTTGCGCGACAGGAAATAAACAATTTACCTGATTTTCGGATTGCGTACCGAAATATTTGAATCCACTGTCATCATGATTTTTGCAGATATTTCGGGCTCCAATTACGGAGGCCTTTTTCAATGCCAAACACATCACACACTTAGTTGACAATCAATATGTCAAGTGGAAATATTAATTTAAACCGCCTCATTTATACTTGTTTTTAGATCTCTTAAGCATAACGTTTTTTTATAAAAATGTTAGGAAAGTGTATGTTAAATTGGTTTGTGTATGTGTCTACATGTATACACTCTTCGCAATGAGATTACAGTGATATAATGACAATTAATGACAACTCACTAGATAAGCGTACGTCATGCCTGTGTGTATGTGTTCTCGTTTGTTTTGAATTGAGGAGTAATCAGTTAATGCAAGTGTACACTCATCCCAGTGAAATTACAGCGATTTGGCAACATCTGACTATTCACTGGATAAGCGTGTTTGTGTGTATGTGCGTGAGCGTTTACTTAAAACTGAGAGCTAATCTGTTACATGTAATTACAGGCACGTGTAACGGTCATACAAGTAAAACTAAAATGATAACTGTCATTTCCTAACTGCACACGTCAGACCTATTTTACACTTACTTTTCTAAATTAAGTAATTAGAAACGGATAAAGTGTTTCAATAGGGTAAAAGAAATTAAAATTGCCTGATAAAGAAGATACTAGTAATAGTGCAAAGAAAATAAAATTAAAATAAACCTTGCCATCATGTATAGATAAATGTATGTTAAAGGCGCTACACTAACAACAGAACGTAAGATAACATAAAATAAGATAACAAGTAATCAAGGATGAAATAATAAGATAATCAAAATAAATTAGGCGATATTGAATTAATCAATCTCCACCTCTGTAAGTTAATATCAGTCCAGTGTTCTTATTCTTTTACTTGAGCGAGTTTCTGATTCTGATTCTGATTCGTGCAATCTTCGTTTTCTACCATTATTTAGTGCTGTATTCCAAATAGGACCTAGTGATTTTTCTACGGCTGTTTCATTCATTATGTCATTTCTCGATTTAATTTCGATGGATTCTCTAATCAGTCTAGTCGATCTGCTACGGCTACAAATTGATATACGTCTGCACCCATCCCAATTAATTGTGTGTCCTGTCTCTACTGTATGGCGTGCAAGATCTGATCTATTAACATGGGCATACTTGCATGCGGTTTTATGTTCCCCTCTTCTAACCTTAATTGGGCGCATGGTTTCACCCACATACATCAAGTTACAGTCGTTACATGGAATTTCATATACTCCTGATGTGTCTAGCGGTTCTATTTTTTCCTTTTGGTTGGGAAGTATAATACCTAGTGTAAGGGTCTGTTTTAAAATAGTACGTATATTGTATTTTGATGCTACCATTTTTATTTTCCTACTTAGTTTAGAGTCAGGTATAACCATTACCCTCCGGTCATCTTTTAATTTATTTGACTTCACGTACTTCCAGTCATGATTAAATTTACTTATAACGCTCATTATAGTTGCTTCAATTAACTTTAGAGGATACCCATTAGCACTGAATATTTCTCGCAGTCTCCCTAATTCAATCTCTCTATGTTTATTATCTGTTAATCTTAAGCTTCTTATTATCATCGATTTTAAGATACCGATTTTCATTCTATATGGATGATTTGAATCGAAATTAAGAAGGATACCTGAGTAAGTATCCTTCCTATAAACATCCCGTTCTAGTTTTGTACCATTTCTAATTAACTTGACATCCAGAAATGGTAATTCGCCACATGATTCATTTTCAATTGTAAATTTAAGCTCGCTCACCTGATTTGCTATGTTTAAGAAATTTATCAGATGATCCTCCCCGTGATTCCAAATAACTAATATATCATCCAAATATCGTACATACAATTTAGGATTTAGGGGCGTTATATCTAAGAGAGTCTTCTCCATGTAATGCATGAAGATATTAGCTATTGGAACCGATAGTGGTTGCCCCATTGGAACACCTCTAATCTGCTTATAAAATGCATTCCTAAATTTAAAATAAGTTGAGGACATACATACGTACATCATCTCCATGACGTGTCTAATCGTCATTTTGCTTCCTTCCAATATTACTGGATGATCAACAAGGAAACGCTGAAAATAGTCTAGTGCTTTAGGTACTGGTATATTGGTGCACATTGACACCACATCTAAACTCGCCAATCTATCGTTTTCATTAAGTTCACATTTATCTACAATCTCAACCAAATGGTATGAATTCATCAAAGTATTGTTGTAATTCTCAATTTGGGTGAATTTAGCATAAATTTATATCCATCAGGTTGGTATCATTTACTGACTCGGAAACCATAGTGTTAGTATCCGGTACTCATCGATTTCAAAAAAGGTATCAGTTACTAACACAATAGCCATAGTGTTAGTATCCTTTACAGCCTCGGTATATATATTATATAGTGTGAGTTAGCATTGAAGTCGTATTGTCGTTGACTTCAAATTATGTTAGCTTCACTATTACAGGTTTACACATTCGTCTAGGAGATTGTACCGTCCTATTATTCCACATTCTTCTAACCAAATATATAGTGGATAAAAGGGCGTAATACCGGCTCCTACTGATGAGTCGCCAGTAAGCACGAAACGAATGTGTATGAGATTATACTTTCCGTTCATGCTGCCTTTGGTTTATCCGTCTGGTCACAACTGAACTAATTTGTTACTAGGTTCGCAACACCTAAAACGTACTTGCATATATATTAGGTCTTCGCAACAAACCGTATATAACTGTAATATATTGAATTGAATGATGCCAAGCTTACCGCGAAATGTGATAACTGATATCGATCAAAACCAGAGTGTTTGTATTTACTGGAATAAAATGTGTTCAGAAATTGTTGTAATTCTCAATTTCGTTGAAATTTGGAGGTTGTACCTTCCTATTATTCTACAATCTCTTGACTACCAAATATATAGTGGTTAAAGGGCGTAATACCGGCTCCTACTGATGAGTCGCCAGTAAGCACGAAACGAACGGGCATGAGATTATACTTTCCGTTCATGCTGCCTTTGGTTTATCCTTCTGGTCAATACTGAACTAATTTGTTTCTAGGTTCGCAACACCTAATACATGCATATATATTAGTTCTTTGCCACAAACATAATCTAACTGTTATATATTTCTCATATGTTTTTGTTTGTTAGTTTTCCATTTTTTTCATGGCTATATTCCAGTGAAGCATCTGTTACTAACATATATTATATGGCTCGCCGCGATGCTGATGATGATGATGTTCATGTTGAGGATGATTATAATGATGATGAATATCATCGTGACGTTAATGCTGATGATTAAGATAATCATTTTGGTTATGTTTATGCGGATGATAATGGTAATGTTTCTGTCAATGATGATGATGTTAATGCAGATGCTGATGATGGGGATGATGCTAATTTTAATGATGATGGTGATGATGCTTATGTTGTTATTGATGATGATAGTAATGTTTCTGTCAATGATGATGATGATATGATGCTGGTTCTTATGAGGATAATGATGATTAAGATGTTTATTTTGTAGAGAATTCTGCTGATGATAAAGATGATGATGGTAATGTTTTTGTCGTTGATAATGGTGATGATTCTATTAATGGTGATCATGTTCATGATGTTGATAATTATAAATATGATGACGATAATAACGTCGATGATCATAGTAATGTTACTGTCGATGATCATAGTAATGTTACTGTCGATGATGATGATACTAATGATGAGTCTGTTATTGTTGATAATGATTATGATGAGGATGATGATGATAGTAATATTTCTGTTCATGATTTTGAGGTGGTTAATGTTGGGGCTCTTAATTATAATGATGATAATAATGTTAATGATAACGATGATGATGATGATGATGACATTTATAATGAAAAATTGTACATCACTTTTTTAAAACGTATACTCTTCTGCGTTATAATTAGCAAAATTTGCGTGTGCTATGAATGAACAGTAGATTACGCATATTTTGTTGAGAAAAAGATTTGGATAGACATTTTTCTTTCTCTTCACTGGTCTGCCGAGTTTGGTGAGCAACGCCTGCTATTAGCACCTGTTTTTAAGACAAGAATGGTACTACGCATCTTGTATGCTAGATGTTATTCAGGTCCTTCACAGTTAATCTTAAAAATAAACGCGCTCTAGTCTTCGCATTCAAAACGATGACTGAATTCGGATAATACCGTCAAAGTTGATTTTAAAGTTATCGGTGCAACATATTTGGTTTTCAGGCTGGGTCATCAATCGCTATACAGTTTTATATTTAAACGTGGAATATGCTAAATTTCTGTCTACGCTGATTAAAGAATGTCACGATATGCGATCGTGGGTTGTGGCTTTGCACTATTCGTTTCGCAAAGATCTGATTGATCGCCATTTCCAAGTAGGCATTGAGTTCGTCTTCGTTGTGACTGAGTGCTGATTCAACCGCTGGAGGCTTCAACATCTTTCATACTAACCACTGGAAATTAGGTAGGATCTAGTCTTCGTTCATTGACGACTTTTTGATTCCTCCTTTCCGGAATCATCATCGGTCCTCTAATCCCACATGCACAGTAAAATACTTACAACAGCAGATATTTGCGAAAATAATAGTGCAAAACGACAACCCACGATTGCAAATCGTGACATGCTTCACTAAGACGCCCGCATTTCGCAATTCTTCAAAAACAACGCTGATTACAATTTTCCTACTTCGTGAAGCTTTGGTTTCATTTGCTAAGATGCAGATCTTTAACTGTGATGCATCGTGTTCATGTGCGATACATTCAATGTTAAAGATTTTTTTATCACCATTTGCAAAAAAAGTTGTGAATAGACTCATATTTTTCATTTGTTTCTACCATAAAATACTCAATTGTTCATTTTAATTAATAATATTATAATTCTATAATATCCGAAATTCCCTACTGCTTGTCATCATCCATATACTTATATGAAATTCCGTTTTTAAATAATTTTACTTTTTCTAGTCAGATTTAGTTATTTAATTAAACGAACATTAGGTGAGTTGGCGGAAATAAGACTTATTAAAATCAAGTTTCGATCTTGATTTAAGCACCAGACCCATTGTATATATATTTTTTTGTCATTATAAAATAAATATTGATTAATATAACAAATAGATGTCATAGAGTCTTGACATGAATGAAAAGCTAACCAAAAGTCACGATATAATAGTTAGACAGAAAGACAGATAGATAGATAGATGGATGATAGATAGTTAGGGAGGGTGAGAGGTAAGTAGGTAGGTAGGTAGGTAGGTAAGTAGGTAAATGGCTTAATCTGCATATAATATAATTAGACGAATATTGGTTGCGCGGGCAATGAAAACAATTACTTAAATCTAGGTTATTGATCTAGATATCAACACCAGTCCCACTTTATAAATACATTTGTCAGTACAAACTAAGCAATGTATAATGTTGGAAAAACAATTCATTCAGTATAAGCACCTGACCCATTAATTACTTACATATGTCAGTATAAACTAAGAATTGTTTAATGTAGAAAAGGCTATTCATCCAGTAGACCGATTTCGTCCTTATTGGGATCTCATCATGTACTGGCCAGAATTTTCCGCGGACAGGACTCGAACCTAGGCACGTCTGCTTCGGAATCTGGTGCTCTACATGATGAGATCCCAATGAGGACGAAACCGGTCTACTGGATGAATTGCCTTTTCTACACTATACAATTCTTAGTTTATACTGACATATGTAAGCAATTAATGGGTCAGGTGTTTATATCAAGACCGCAACCTTGATTATAATAATTGTTATTACCACCCGCGCAACCAATGTTTGTTTAATTCATTCAGTAGACGGGTTTCGTCCTTCTTTGGGCCTCTTCACGTACCGTCCAGAAATTGCTCCAAACAGGGCTCGAAAATAGACATGTCTGCTTCGGAAAATGTTGCTCAAACTATTGAGTTGTTGTCTTATCTCTATAATAAAACGTCATTTAATATTCAATCCTGAAATAACTTTGACATTGCGGAGAAATTTTCTATAAATTTCGGTATGATAAACATGTAGATATTAAGTGAGCCTAATTACCTTATAAGAGCCAAATATAATTGCTGATATGATAAAATGTTTATGGAATTTTAACGTGTTTCTTGACAAACCTTTTTTCACTAATTATGCTGTTGTTTTCTAAAGCTCGTAAACTTTGATAGGTTCTATGGAGTTTTATTATTTTAATCACCTTAAACTTAGGCGACAATAACATGCGTTGAAAAAGTTTATTTGCACAAATGCTCTGGGATGTAGGCCTTTTAATGAAAGAGTTGCGTAATATTCTTGTTTGTTTGTAATAAATAATTTGGACCCTGCATTTGACAAATCTAGAGCCGGAAAAACCTGTCAGTAACCCTCCCTGTATATCATAGCAAGATATCTACTGCATTACTAAGGAGGAAACATCAACAGATGAATTCCTTCAATCATGCAAGTAAGCCTGACATTTTAAAACAAATATCGGCAAAATGATCTGTGGCATCATAAAATTATATCATTTCAAGGGAAATATTGGGTTTTTTCTTCAGTACTGTAAAGGTTAAAAGTGTTTTTTAATTATTGCTATTTAAGACCAATCTATGATAAGGCTATCAAAACTCTAGCTCCCATCACACTTTCCTGTCCAACCTGTTAAGCAACAGGATAATAATAGGCGTATAATTGCCTACTCATCTCTTATGTGAACGTGAGAAAATTGGTTCTGTTTTGATTTAATTTCATGTACACCAATGGGTAGGTTCAATAGTTTATGACAGCAGGTAGGAAACAAAGATATTTGATTTATTTCCGAACACGGAAAAATAGCTAAATAGTTAGATACCGTTTGTTGCGGAGAAGTAATATATATACAATTGTGCATTAGGTGCTGCGCACCTAGAAACAAATTAGGTCAAATATAACCAGAATGGTAAATCAAAGGCAGCATGAACGAAAAGTATTATCTCGTGCCTCTTCGTTTTATCTGAATATGCTCCTACCGATTGCAGCACAGAAGAAAGCAAGGACGCTTTTTACTCCGAATTAAGCTCCTTAATAAGTAAAGCACGAAGTTCGGATATAGTCCTGGTTATGGGTGACATGAATGCTCAAGTTGGTCGCTTAAGTAACACAGAATTTCATTTAGGTGGAAGATACACTCTAAGCTCGACTCGCAATGATAATGGCGAACGGCTTTTGGATAGCTGCGCTGAACATAGACTATATTTAAGTAGTACAAACTTCAGACGTAGTATTAGACGTTGTGCTACATGGCGTCCTCCAGCACACGGACAACGGTGGACTCAAATAGATCATGTAGCAATTAGTTATAGATGGCGTGGTTGCATCCATGATTGTCGCTCTTTTTGGAACACTTATGTCGACTCGGACCATGCACTTATCCGTTGTAGATTTGCTCTAAAATTTTCCGGGAAAATAATTAACAATAATCCCTAAATTGATGTAGGCAAACTCGAACAACCGTCCTTCCGACAAACTATGAAAATATTCTAAAGGCTAATCTAACTGGTCTGAATAGCAAAAATTCGAATATACTTTGGTCCAAGATAAGTTCCACTATGCACAATGCAGGTACTACTGTATGTGGCATAGCAGGCCCCCGTAGAAATAATCACTGGCTCTCTGTAGAATTTATGGAGATACTCGAAATAAGGCGCTAAATTCCACCTGGCTCGACTCATAATAATACCCGTCGCAATATAAGACGCCAACTGAAGCGCAGTCTAAAAGGCGATCTCGAAAACTTTTGGAACGAAAAGGCTGAAGAAATGGAAGTAGCTTTCGCGTCAGGTAATAGTCGCTGTTTTTTCCAACTTATCTGCGAAACAGGTCCGAGAAAGTTAAAAGTTAGCGAAACTATAAATGAAAGTAACAACGAATTAATAACCGATAAAATAAGTCGTCTTGAAAGGTTGGCTGAACACTTTAGAGATCAATTTTCTTGGCCACCCGCGTCAGTTCCGATTCCCGAAAGCATGTCTGCATCAACAGTGTGGAATGTTAGTCCCGAAGAACCATCCGAGTTAGAAGTACGCGATGCAATCCTATCTCTTAAGCGCCGCAAAGCCGCAGGCCCCGATGACTACTTCCGGGATTGTTTAAGGATGGTGGCGATATAATTTCAGGAGCGTTGACCAAACTTTTTCATACTATATTGAATGAGGAAACCGTACCACTTGACTGGAATGAGTCGACCATCATTCCCATCTTCAAAAAAGGCAATCGTAATTCGTGCGATACCATCGTGGTATAAGTTTGACTCCGGTCGTATCAAGGTTATTTGCTTCGATTATCCTACGTCGTCTTAGCGCTTCACGTGAATCACATACAAGAGAAAAACAGGCCGGATTCCGCGCAGGACGAGGTTGTATAGATAATATTTTTACATTAAGGCAAGTTCTCGAACAGAGACATTTATATCACCGTCCCACAATAGTCGTCTTTCTAGACTTCAAGGGTGCATTTGATTCGGTGGATCGCAATGTTTTATTCCATATCTTGTCGAAAAGCGGTGTGCCCACAAAATTTGTTAATATTATACGAGCTCCCTACACAAATACTTCTGGTCGCGTTAAGGTCTACAACGAATTAATGCATAACTTTACAACTAGCAGTGGTGTTCGTCAAGGTTGTCCACTTTCCCCATTTTTGGTTAATTTTGTAATCGATGCTATTATGAACATCACTCACCCTCACATTCATGACGCTGGAGTTGAAGTTTTCCCTGGAGATAAACTAGTCGATCTTGACTATGCGGACGATATCGTACTATTATTCGACAATCAGCATGCTACCCACCTTAAATAGATTAACAGACGTTGTTCCGTCTTTCGGTATGAAATTCGCACCATCTAAATGTAAGATACTGTTACAGGATCACCCACCACTCACTCTAACGTTGCGACTGCAGAATGAAGATCTTGACATAGTCGACAGGTTTACATATCTTGGGAGCTCTATCAATAACGTAGGCAATATGTCCGACGAGGTGAGAATACGGATCGCGAAAGCTAAAGTAGCTTTCTCGAACCTTCGTCATTTATGGAGAAACGCCAATATTTCACTTTGCCTTAAACGTCGTGTTTACAATGCATCCGTACGCGCAGTCTAGCTGTACGCTCGTGAAACTTGGCCTCTTAGAGTTGATGATCTGAGACGCTTACAGGCATTCGATCATCGTTGTTTGAGAAGTATAGCACATGTTGGTTACCAACAAAGAATAACTAACGTTGACATCCGTAGACGTATTTTTGGATCTGACAATAAGTGCTCGTCTTTAGAAAAGCAAATAAGGCTCCATCAACTTCGTTGGCTCGGTCATGTTTTGCGTATGCCCTCATTCCGATTGCCCAATAGAGCTCTGTTCTCTCACCCAGCACCAAATTGGCGTAAGAAACAAGGTGGGCAGATTTTGACATGGCAGAAACAATTAAAGTCACTTACATCAAAATTGGGTAGTATAGGATCCACTCGTCTGCCGGGATGGGGTCCTCGTGCACATCACAGTTCTTGGTTAGAAAACCTTAGCGATATGGCAGCGAATCGAGCTCAGTGGCGATCTTGTTGCAAATGTATAGTAGAATCATCTTCGTAACTTTCTTTTCTTAGTAGGGCAAAGTTAGATGCGAGGTTCGGTTTGTTTATGACGTGATACGGTGAAATCCGCAAGGAAGCTGTGTTGCTGATGTCGCCTTGCCCGAATGCTAACTTGGCCATAATGGTGTTGTGGAGAGGTTTAGTTTGCCTCATTTCTGTGAGTTATCCTGATAAATTTACTCAGAGTAGCAAGGTAATTCTTCTCTCTCTACCCCTCTCTCTCTCTCTCGTAAATCTCAATAATAATTTGTCTAAATTCACTTATATACGTTTTTTCACTCCTTATGGTTATATGGCAGTGAAACATTAACCACTTGACTTTCGTGTGGCTGGACATAATGATGATGATTATCTCGTGCATATTAGTTGCCTGCTTACTGGAACCGGTATTACGCCCTTTACCCACTTTATATTTGGGTGTGAAATGTGGGAAAATAGTGCAGTTCAAAATAACTAAATACACTGTGTTAGTTTCCAAACACCTCAGTTTACGTTTAATAATGTATATGTTGGTGTTCTAAACACATTTTTGAAAATATCACTTTCTTACAGTGTGAGAGAATACAATATCATGAATAAGAAGTTAGTTATTGCATTCGCCAGCCTAATTTAAGATAAGACGCCATGTCATTTTTAATATTTTGTATAAATTACTTTGAAGAGAATGGAAACCATTTATTATTTTCCACCAAATACGTTTATATGAATTGTTGGCATAATAATGAAATCTTTTTTAAACGTGTGAAATATTTTTCTGCTTTGATTCCATTCAATGTATACAAATGAGTAATGTAAACAGTCTATTACATCAAGTAGGAAACGAAGATATTTGCTTTGGTTACAGACATGGAGACTATCTAAGCACACTATGTTATTTTCCGAATACTTCAGTTTCTATTTAGTAGACATTAGCTTATGCCTTCATGGCTTACTACTCACTGTCAACACACGTTATTAAACGAACATTGGTTGCGCGGGCGGTGATAACAATTATTATAATCAAGGTTACGGTTTTGATATAAGCACCTGACCCATTAATTACTGACATATGTCAGTATGACACACATTATTGTTCGTATGCGTTATTTTGTGAAATTGGCACTGCACAAGTGAGAAGTTGATTATCTAGTATAGCTTGGATTGCAACGACCCAAACACACCTTTAGCGAATGTACGTGGAATACAACACGTTTCGTAGCTTTGCAGTTTTGGTATGTCGTGTAATTTTGTTCGTGAAGAGGTTATTGCCATGTTCAGGTCAGGCATTCAGATCTCAAGTATGCATTTTTTTAAGTTAATTACATTCGATTTAGCTTCAATCGAGTTATAAAGTACATTTTTCTGAATTATATTAGACCCTAATGTCTACCTACAGCTTACTTGTCGAAACCAAAATGACAAATACATGAATGTATGCGTTTTATTTACCCTATTGTTAATTATGCGCCTTTTTACTCCTCGGTTTTCTGGCATACAATCCGATTTTGCTTTCTATTCAACCTTGTTTAGCCTCTTTCAATCATGCGCATAGTGAGTTACCGAGTGACCTGATCTCTTTTGTGCTAAGCTAAGCTAAAGTTTCTATTGTATTAAGTTTTTATTTGACAGTACTTCATTTTCCATTTTGTGTACCCAAATTACTCTAATGCCAGCTATATTTCTGACATTAAATTCTGGCGAGCTTACACCAGCCAAATTGGCTATAAGTAAGGTATTAAAATAGGGAATTAACATGGAATATCCTAAAAGCTTTGAATGTGACTTCTAAGTAGGACATGCACGATTATTTCAACGAAGAATTTTCATATGATGGCTTACAGGAAAGCCGATTAGTTTAATTTCTGGCTACCGAACGACGTCTGATGGTTAAATGTTTATGCAGTGATTTTTACTCGTTATTTGGTTGTTCTGATTATTCTATAGTTAGAATACTTGTGCAGACGGACAGTAGTAGGAATAAAAGGGTTTGTGAGCATGTCCTACTAGATCACGAAAATCACCATATTTGCACTTGCACATATGAATTCATTTATGCATGTATGTATTCACTTGTGTGTGAGTGAGGTCTAAAAGATATATGGTCATATATGGTTGCAAAATTACTTACCAGATTAAATCTATGTTTGTGTACCGATTTTGCATTAGTTTTTGCATTTGCAGCTTCGCACACCTAGCAACTGATATCTTGTCCTAAGTCCATTATTTATTTAACCCTAGGCGAGCCGTACAAGCATTAGACAAGATAGGCAAAATTTAGACCGTCTGTGAATTATGTATAGTATATAATTTTTCGTTCAAATATCTTTATGCGTTCTTAATTTTAATTGCTATTCAAATCGTGTATTGAGGCATAAATTTAGTATAATGCATACATACTCAGCACATAATAGGAATATGTACTTTTAAATTTTTTGCGCGTATATATATATATATATATATATATATATATATATATATATATATATGTGTGTGTGTGTGTGTGTGTTTGTGAATGTGTTTTTCAATTCTCTCTCATTGGTGTATTTATTTCAGCTGCATCTTCCGTGATTTTCACAATTTATGTTATACAGTACCAGACTTGAGTTGATTTATGACAAAAATATTCTTTTTATAACTGTGTTGCTCATCTCTGCTTCATAATAAATGTAAGCTTCAATAAAATATATTTTTCAAAGCAAACTTTATATATATAAACAACTGGAGACTGAACCTTAGCGTTGATTTAATGGTCTCTGTATTATACTAATAGCCGAGAAGAGATGTTTGAGTTTCTCATACGAGGCAGGTTAATTGAATGTGGTCAGACTAATACAGTCTAAATATCCTTCTAGGAACGGGCGACCGGGTGTCCAATTTCAACCGATGCATGACTATAAATTTCGTGTATTTAATGCTGTATTTAATAATCACTATATTATGCTAATTCTATGCTAGTTAGTATAACGTGAGAAATTTGGTCCTGTTTTAATTTAATTCCATGTACACCAATGGGTAGGTACAAATATAGTTATTTGCTTTAGTTATAGCTAAATAGTTAGATACTGTTTGTGGCGGAGAACTAATGTATATGCAATTGTGTATTAGGTGTTGCGCAAACCCCCTTCAAAAAATATCTGTCAGAATATTGAGATTATTGTTTGTTCCAAGTTCGCAATTTTGATCTAAATGTAGCTGAGAATTCCTTTTCTTTAAGCACTGACACATAAAAAGAAATTTCTAATCTCATTTAAACTACAACTTATTTTAGCCCTGCTTTCCTATGACGAGTTGACTTACAAGGGGAAAACATTGGTATGGAAATTGGATAATTTTTCAAACTTTGAATCTTGTTAAGTCGAAGCCCGATAAACACCGATAGTATATATTCGATTAGTTAGCGGTAACATAAAAACTGTGTTTTGTCTCAAAAATAATGGAAAAATTACAAAATAACGTTCTCTGACTGGAATGATATTATGATTCGAGTAGCTACGAGAAGTTCCTGTTAGGCGTTAACACATTTGAAATAAATACTATACTTATTGTTCCTGTGGTCTAGTATATGTAACTTTCAACATCTGGCAGGTAGCAAATTTGTGGCAAGTCTTTGGAACAAACTAATAAATCAAGGAAATATCATAATTGCTTCACTAGTTTCTTCCTAAGACGTGATGAATTTTGGACTGACGAAAGATGCCCCAATGGTATCCGACATATTTTCAACGGTGAAAGGAACTGGGAAGAATACTGTGTTAGTCACAACACAAACCAGTAAATTGTAAAATGCCCAGTTTTGAAAAAATCATTGGTTTAACTTAGAGTTGTATCACTTGTGCAAATTGAACTTTTCAGTTCCAAAGTCTTCTGCCCAGATTTTGTTAATTTTGGTCAAAACTCTTGTTCAGTCGATAGGTTGTTCTTAAACTCTTTAATCTATGAGTCATTCGAGTAACAGTGGTATTCACGCATACTCCGTGATGTGCTTTTTTCTGATATAGGTTATGGTTATTGGTGGATCGAACATTAAAACTAGGTTAGCATTTATGTGTCTGTCTACCTGCGTGCTATGCACAAACACCTAAACGGCCATTATTCCGGGAGTAGTATGTGGTTGTATGCGTTATTTATTTACGTAGCTTAACTAAATGTTAATTATTGATATAGAGAAAAATTTTGTTTCCTATTTGTTGGTATGCTTGCTTTAGATTATTAATTGGTGCCTTTATTCATGAGAAACACATAAATGTTAATCTTTACATAAAATCTATATGGCTAGTTCAGGCTTTTAAGCAGTTCACTTTCAAAATCAGCCTACCTGTACACTCATTGTGCAGAAAAAAGCTAAAGCCATTAAATTTATGATAGATTGAAAGTATCGCTTGTAAATGACAAGTGTGACTAGAGAATTGTCATTAAAATTAAAATTAATGCTAGAACAAGTCATGTGTGGATATGCTGTTTTAGCGAAATGCAGCACCATACAAACATCTTTTAGTTGTGTCAGATAGCCGACAGTTTTGTAAAATAATGTAATCTATAATTGTAATTACGGTGGGTAGGTTTTCGAATCAAACTAGCAGCATTTTGGGTCTCTGCATATTTTGCAATTGGCTCCAGGGTTGTGGCATTTTTCCAACCGTGTTGTTCATGAAGTCTTTCTTAGGTCACCTAAGTGCTTCGTTGAGTGGAGATCGATGCTGGTTGATGACTTGTTGACATTGAATACATTGAAAATACTTTTCGAACGGCAGATGAGAAAGACTAGCTACGAAGAATCATTAATCGTGCTCAAAAAGTGTCTATCCGTTGGGATTTGAAGATAAACGCATAAAAACGGTCGTCATGACCAATTTTTAATCGGGAGCGCGAGATCGTTTTAGATGGCGCTCTATTGCCAGTCAGCAAGGATTTCATATTTCCAGGACATTTGGTGGCGCGAGCCAAGTAAGACTTCTGCCGAGATTTCCAGACGTACTAGCTATGCAGCTGCTGCTTTCGGAAAACTGTAGATCATTTTTGAAGTATTCAGCATCAGGTCCAAGTTCTTTATGCTAAGCATACTGTCTGTTTCGCTTTATGCCGCGGAGACTTGTGAGAAGATACACAATATTGCTCCCAGCGCCCTTATAGTAATCGATCGATTTAGATTACGTCATTGACTGTTGAGCATCAGGTGGCATTAAACCGGAAACAAAGTTTACCAGCTAACCAGTGCAATACGGCGGATAATTTTTTACTCCATCATCGTTGAACCTCGCTATGCGAAGTCGAAATCAGTTGTCGCGCTACGGTTCAAGAAATCCACTTTGCATCTTGTTCACCAAGCTACCGAAGCAACTCCAGCGGTGATAACAATTACTTTTTTAATCAAGGTTGCGATCTTGATATAAACACCTGACCCATTATGTACATACATTTGTCAGTATAAACTTAGCATTGTATAGTTTAGAAAAGGAAATTCATCCAGTAGACCGGTTTCGTCATTATTGGCAAGTCTTTACGTACTGTCTAGAATTTTCCGCGGGCAGGGATCGGACCTGGGCACTTTGTCGAAATTTGTGGTTCAAACCACTGAACGAACCTGCTCAGACGTGTCCAGGTTTGAACCCTGTCTGTGGCAAATTCTGGACATTATGTGATTTGTTCCCCTTAAGGACGAAACCGGCTTACTGGATGAATTACTCAATGCTTAGTTAATATTGACAAATGTATGTACATAATGGGTCAAGTATTGATATAAAGATCGCAGCCTTGATTAAAGTAATAGCTCCTAACTATTATATTAAGATAAGAAGACGCATTCCACACATCAATATAACTTTTACTTATTTAATGCACGTGTTTCGCGTTTTTGACCTACTAACACTTAATAGTTAGGATACAGTGACCTTCAAATGCGAGAAAATTTGCTCTATTTGAAGCCATTTGTTATATTACCATTATCTTTGGCGAACTCATAGGTCACGATCATAATGCGAAAAGTATTAATTGTACAAAAACATTGCTTTGATTAGCGCTTGATTAATGACAGAAGAAAATCTAACATACCAAACACTGAATACAATTCCGTGGAGTGGTGCCTCAATATCAGATGCTCCTGGCAGATGATACTTGCAAATATTTTTTTCCGTCTGTCCGTCTGGCACACAAGTGTAAAATTTATAACTTTTCTGCATATAGCACACTATTTATAGTGTTCAAATTTGTACTATTTTCATTATTAATATGTTTAAGCAAAATTGCAGCTTATCTTATTATTATTTTGAAACCTGTTAAACCAACGAGATATGAAGCCCTAGGCTGACTTGTCGACTTTTTCATTATGCAAAAACTTCAGGAAACTTGGTGGAAGGAAATTGGCAATGCGTTTAACCTTAGTATTGAAATAATATTCCCATATCATATTAAAACTGAGTTTTTTCTGATTCTCTGTTGTTCCTAATATGTCCTGGATCCTAGTTTCAGCTGTTATTCTTCACGGTGCGATTTTAGGATTCAGTTACTATTTTGTGCAATTTACATGACTTAAAAAACCTTACTAATAGCAGAGGCTACACTTGATTATCAGATTTAATGAAATTGTTTTTTGATGACACTTATTAATACATATTCATATGTTTAGCGCACTAATGTGTTGGTTATAAGCTGAGCACTGTACATAAAAGCAAGAACTTAAACGCATGACTTCAGCTACGAGACTATGGGGAGATCGCACCGTGAAACGTAATCGTTGAAGAGTTAGTATCGTGCAGCAGATAAGGGTTAGTCTTGGCCTAACGTTGTTAAAAAATTGAACACATTGTCGAAATGTAACAACCTCTTAGCAAAATGATATCTGCTCAAGGATTATACACACCTCCAGCCTTTGGAGTGTGGCCCATCCAGCATTTCCAAAACCGCAATCCGTCAAATGCGAGAAAACACCTAGTAAGCGAAGATGTAACTTCGTTATCTTGTTAAGCTTTTGATACCAAAACTCTGCCTTAATAAATTGGCGAAGACATACCGTCTCACGTTTGCCAAAGAGGTCGCTGATTTCGCTGATCTACGTTCGAATTCATTTAATTTCAGAAGGATGTAAGTCAAAATGGATCTGTACGAGCATATTGTCACGAATGGGGGGAGGATTCCTTCTCAATTGAGTCGGAAAGTGTCTTTGTGCTGCACATTCACAAATACAGCGACAGCAATACTCCAGCCTTCTGTATTGATTTCATTCTGCTCTGCGTAGCACCATAGGTGTTCGTGATCTTAATACTAGTTTTAATTTGCATAGACTGCGAGGAACTAACAAGACCAGCCCAGCAGAGTTTCGACCGGGATTTGGATGCCTTTATAAAATTCGTGCATTAATTTGCATTCTCGAGGTGCGCCATTGGTATTAGCGTATCAGTGGCGCTTTTTCTAGACTTATTCATAATTTGGACTCGATGCGGCGCTCAAAACTTTATGGCGGATTACGCTTAGTTTATTGTGTTTTTTCGAAATTTCGTCACCTCAGTAAGCTATATTTGGATGACTGTTCGACTTGTGCTCGCCTTTATTTACCTTTACCATTTGATTCTAGAGTTCGTCACGTATGTGTTATTTGCCTCATTTTATGCAATTGTTGTCGATGCAGTCTGAGCTAAGGCCTCTTGGACGCTGTTTGGAATGAAAATCGGTGATGGAATGTTTACGCTAATCTCGGATAAACTTACGTTGCTGTTCGGTCAGTGGAAATCAAAAGCTAACTGTGGTTAAATTGGAGCTCAGAATCGTTCTGAAAAGTTCCTGTTCTCCGTCGACAACATCGGTTACTGAGCCACATCAAACGGATTAGGTTCTGCCTCGATTGCCAAATTTAACAGCCTTGCTACAGCTGCTGTTGGTAGATTATGCAAATGACTCTTGAACCCTGTATCTAACCTTTAAAATCATTATATTGGTGGTGCTCCTTTATTCCACTGAGATATCTGGGCTGCCACCACCTAGATAGAATTTCGCATTCGTTTTTTCGATCAGTATGGTTTAATTCTTTGTCGGCTGAGCGTCCAGAGATAGTTGAAAACGAAATCTACGGGCCGACCAGTTTTATCTGGCCGTTCTTTAATGTTGCGGCACTGTTTACTTTGTCCAGTGCACTGTCTATAAGGGCCACTTACAGATCTTTCATGGCAGGCTACTTGTGCATTTCCGGTGGATGGCTGTAACCGTACAAAATTTAAGCCAGCGATCTCAAAGGAAAGGCGCTGTTACTCTCGATATCTTTCACTTAATCACGCTGAACCGTACACTCTCTAACGAAGACAGGCTTGAGCAGATAAACTCTGTAGAATGCTTTGGGTAAACAGGGTTCGGTGTAGAGTAATGGTTTATTAAGACATTTTAGCATGTACTCATCCAAAGCCACAGTATATTGAATTTCGGTCTCTGTTTATGCACGTATATATCGCATGATGCCAGGTCAAACTATTGATTTTTCAATAAACACTAATTGCACAGAGGCAAGGAGGCTGAATTTGGTTACTAAATCAAATTTAGAATATAGGGTCTCTTCACGCTTAAGGCGTGTATGAAGTTACGTAGAAGAATTAAAATCTTGTGTATGTTAATAAAAATATTTGTCAGTGACCGCAAAATTACAGGCAGATATGACCACGTCAAAGGGAATAAACTAAAACGGCATATATTGGAAACTATTCAATTTATAAATCGTAATGGATATATGTGAGTAAATTTTATGAGTCAGCCAGTAATCTCCGACCGCTTGTTGTAACGCCATCGCCGTTACACCTAGTTAAAGTAATCTAATAGTGTTGGCTAAGTCACTGTCTGAGAAGGCCGCCTACGCATCCTGCTCACCGGGTTAGTGCGGCAACTCTGGGGGATGGATAGAATCGGAACTACGTGGTCAAGATTTTGTCGGTTAATCATGTAGAAAAATAGTATTTATAAACGAGAAGTTTTTGTAGGAGAATATATATCTATAAGAATAAAGCGATAAACAGTATAAAGCGGAAAAGCTGCGTGAACTCAGCTTTATCCGCATAGGTTCCACTACTAATGATGTGAGTTTATCAAGTACAAATAGTAAAAAACATATTTTTGCTATTTACTTGGCTTTTATATATATATATATATATATATATATATATATATATATATATATATATATATATCTTTATAATGTCCATGCCTTTTAATATTACACAGTATATTTATAATTAAGAAGAAAGAACACATTAATAACAAAGTGGATAAAGGCCATTTATTTCGTGAATACTAATCATCGCTCTACAATCATTCATTTCTATACATTCTGGGTTTTCAATTGATTATGCTAGTGGTAACAAATCTGACTCGCTTTAACTTCTGTTTCTTGTTTTGGCTGGTTGGTAAGTGTGTATGCGTTTGTGTTTGTGTGTGCCTGTTTGCATGTAAAGGTCATTTAATATTATATATATATATATATATATATATATATATATATATATATATATACATGTGTGTGTGTGTGTAGTGTAGATATACATAGGCCCTATTTAGATTTTTTTATTTCTACTTTTATTGAACTGTGCATATTTACAATTTAACGTGGTCCTTTTTTAAAGCAAGAACAATATTCATTTACTTTAATTCGTCGATAATAATTCTCTCTTTTACTTGCACAAAGTTATTCAAGCGTAATTTTTATCATTTGCAATTAGATGACATGGAAACACTTGAACTGTTACTTGGTAAAACGTAAATACACACAACGAGTATGCCGAAATAATACAATTAACTGTTACACTCAAGCAATTGTTGTGCCATATTTGAACGTGTGATTCATCACACGCACGATTTAACCTTACCTAGTGTTTAAAAATTTGCAGACGAGTATTTCCCACAATTTTGCCTTCTCATACAATACATGCATATTATCTGTGTCATGATCATCATTTGGTTATGCCTCTTATAAACGAGTTTATGCAATAATACCATGTAGCATATTTACTGTGAATTTATGAATATTTTGAAACCAAATAAAGACGTAAGTATGTATTAGGTTTTTCGAAACTAGTAACAAATAAGTTCAGTATTGACCAGAAGGATAAACCATAGTGTTAGTATTCTTACAGACTCGGTATATATATATATATATATATATATATATATATATATATATATATATATATATATATATATATATGATATAGTGTGAGTTAGCGTTGAAGTCGCATTGTCGTTGACTTTAGATGATGTTAGCTTCACTATTGCAGGTTTACAAATTCGTCTAGGAGATTGTACCGTCCTATTATTCCACATTCTTCACCAAATATATGGTGGTTAAAGGGCATAATACCGGCTCCTACTGATGAGTCGCCAGTAAGCACGAAACGAATGTGCATGAGATTATAATTTCCGTTCATGCTGCCTTTGGTTTATCCATCTGGTCACAACTGAACTAATTTGTTACTAGGTTCGCAACACCTAAAACATATTTGCAATTTGAAATGGAATTGAGAATTTTACGTTGTAAATTTTGAAAAGATGTATTGCCATGTACCTTTTCGATACAATACTGTTGGTATCAGTTACTAACACAATAGCTATAGTGTTAGTATCCTTTACAGACTCGGTATATATATATTAGCATATAGTGTGGGATTAGCATTGAAGTCGCATTGTCGTTGACTTTAGATTATCGTGCCTGGCTTCACTATTGCTAGGTTTACACATTCGTCTGGGAGGGTGTACCGAATCCTATTATTCACATTCTTCTTCTGGGCATATATGGTTAAAGGGCGTAATACCGGCTCCTACTGAGGAGTCGCCAGTAAGCACGAAACGAATGTGCATGAGATTCTACTTTCCGTTCATGCTGTCTTTGGTTTATCCTTCTGGTCACAACTGAACTAATTTGTTACTAGTTTCGCTAAACCTAATACATACTTGCATATATATTAGCTCTTCGCAACAAACAGTATTTAACTAAAAATAATGACGTGTAACAGTAGCATGTAGTTTTCAAATTAGGCAAGAGCATGCTAGATTGTTTATAACCTTCCAGCTAGTGAAAGTTTGTTAGATTGGCGCCCGCCAGGAACCAATTGCACTGCCTATTAGATTGTCAACGGCGTCAAGATATTGTTGTGCTGTGAGTTAGAATAGTGTTAGATATTATTTTCTTGTTTGCCAGTAGTAATAAATGTAACGATAGTGCATGAATTGGAGAAAACTCAAAAGCCTATATACGATTAAATGCATTTTCATACAAGCAAATCGCAAGTTTACATTATAATAGTTTATTTGTGCGGTATAGACTGAGTCATTTTTAGTGCCGTGAGGTTGCTTTCCACTTGATTTTGTTGCAGAACCATCTTTTTGTAGGCAAATGGCGGCTCTCACCATCGTGAGCCTTTAAAAGGTCAGTAAAATATTCTGATACAGCGATCCAAGCAACAAAGCAAAATCAAACTTTGTCATTCGAAAGCGCATTTAATAACAAAGTGGATAAAAGTAATTTATCTCGAGGATACTAAAAAGCACTTTACAATCCTTAATTTAAATACATCCTGTGTTTCAATTTGATAATGAGGGTGGCAACTAGTCTGATTCGGTCTAACTTCAATTTCTTGTTTGTTCTGATTAGTTATCGTATATGCTAATGTGTCTATATGTTTATTGTGTGTATTTATTTGTTTGTGTGTCGTGAACTTCTCGTTGAATTGTAAAAGTAGTTAATTGTTAACCCACAAATGCAAGAGTGACCAGATCTCAGTTATCACTTTGTGATACAAAAAAAAATTCCCATACACGTAAACATACACAAAAACAGACAACTACGAACATACACTTACTAATCAACCAAAACAAAAAAATAGAAGGAAAACCGAGTCAAACTAGTTTCTACAGGCATAATCAAATGATAACCCAGGATGTACATAAATAAAACATTGTAGAGTGATTTAACAATGATTATTGCGCGAGTGGTGGTAACAATTATTTAAATCAAGTTTGCGAGCTAAAAGTAAACACCAATCCCATTTTGTATTTAACCAGCTGTATAACACCATAGAACAACTACCGCCAGTCACACAGTACGTGTTAGTGGCTGCATAGAAATTGCGCAGCTGACATTTCCAGTCAAGTACAATGTATGCGAAACTACTAGATTTGAGAGCAACATATCTTATTTTTTTCTCCATATATCTGCTTTGCGGTTTGATCCTCGCCAGTCAGGTTTCCGTCGTATTATGATGATGATCATTGATGTTCTGAAAGCGTCAGTTCGTGTGACTGTCGGTAGTTTCACCATGTAAGTAAACGAGCATTGGTTTCACGGGCGGTGATAATTATTATAGTGAAGGTTGCGATCTTGATTTAAACAGCTGATTCATTAATTAACTACATTTGCCAGTATAAACAAAGAATTTTATAGTGTAGAAAAGGCAATTCATTCAGTAGACCGGTTTCGTCCTTATTGGGAACTCATCACGTACTGGTCAGAGCCTGCCGCGGACAGCGCTCGAACCTGAGCACGTCTGCTTCAGAATCTGGTGCTCTAACCACTGAGCTATCCTGCCGCCTTTTCTACACTATACAATTCTTAGTTTATACTGACATATGTAAGTAATTAATGGGTCAGGTGTTTATATCAAGACCGCAGCCTTGATTATAATAATTGTTATCACCACCCGCGCAACCAATGTTCGTTTCATTATATAAATGTTCATTTCAATACCACTTCCCCATGTAATGTGGTGTCTGTTCAGTAATGACAGATTGGGCATGGTTAGTTGGCACTTTGGGTGTAAATGGATGCCATATGAGCTTCAGCTAAAAGAAAACAAGACTAACCGAAATACATTAGTTAATATATAGCTGAAAATTGTGTGAGGGTGCTGCAGTATGTCTCAGTGTTTAGAGCACCAGAAGCAGAAGCAGATATGCCCTGGTTCGGGCCCTGTCGTCTGCAAATTCTGGCCAGTACACGATTAGTTCCCAATAAGGACGATACTGGTCTACTGGATTAGTTGCCTTTTTTCTACACTATACAATTCTTAGTTTATACTGACAAATGTAAGTAATTAATTATATCAATATCGGAACCTTGATTATATTAATGGTATGTTTTGCGATGTTGTTCGACGACTGGTTAAATTCAAAATGGGATTGATATTTACTTCAAGCTCACAAACTTGATTTAATTAATTTCTGCCACAAACCGTGCAATTAATGATTTTTTAATTGTATTATTAGTTTATGTTTGCCGTAAGCTGCAAAAATGGTAAGCTACTATCACTTCATTGGTAGTCGACCATTCGTTAGTTCAAATATATCTAATAATCCAGATGGCGAATGAGCTCTCAACAGCCAACGGCAACCATTAACTTCTGCTGCCTTGCAGACTGCGCTTGGATGTGCAAAGGCTAGAGGTGCGTCCTCGATCAAAAAGCCCGAGTGGTGAGGGGACACCACTTGTTACCAAATTTCAGAAACTCCATTGAAATCAATGGGGCCAGCTTATCCTCCAAGAGGTCAGCCGCAGTAAAGAAGTACAGAAGTAATAATCATGTATTGGCTGTAACTACCTAAATCTTTTAGCAATTGTACGTTGGTATTTAAAAAAACTTTTTATGCTCTTGAATACAGACTAGTGAAAATTATATCACTAAGCACATATTTGTTGTATTTGTACTTGTATGAAACCTATTGCCTTTCGGCACTAAAATCAACCGGCTGGTCCTTTTTAGTCATATCATCAGCCTTAATATCAAGGTACAGATATATTATGTCATGTGAAGCCCTAAGTTTAGTCTTTCTGAATGGTTGACACTTAGTTTTAAATGAAGGCGGACACACCATTACCGAAGGGCAAGATTTAGCTTCCTTGAGCGTGAATTTTGATTTCACGCGCCTAAATTTACGAAGCTCAGGTTAGACGATCCTCTTGAGAGATCGAACATTCTGAGTCTTAATAGTCTATTACTACTATTACTGAACATTATTTCATCGGTAAAATATAAGGATGTCATACTATTTCTTTATCATAAGATACATAAATTTGTGGACTTTAAATGCATACAAGGTTATTCATTTTTCTTTATATCAAGTTTGCGAGCTTGAAGTAAACATCAATCCCATTTTATTTAACAAGTCCAACAATATAGAAAACCTACTGCCATTCACACGCACTGTCGCGTTTCGACCTTCCATGACCATCATCATAGTACGACGGAAATCTGACTAGCGAGGATCAAATCGCAATGCATATATATGGAAAGCAATCGCCAACAATTGAGCTCATCATACTATTGATCACCTTAGATGAATTTTTCTACCAAAAGCTACTCGCGAAAATTAATAATATAAATGTGATATCTGTACTGTCACTTTCTAGCGGTCTTCGGCTGGACGCCAATTTACCAAGAGCTCTGCTTAACTTAAAGCACGGTAAACTACTTTCCTCGAGCTATTTGTAGAAAGGGGTGTGGGTCGGGTTAAATTACAACGTTCATTTAATGAATAGTATTCGTTGATTGAAGCTTCCAATTTTGTCGCAACGTAAATCATTTAATTTCGAAAGATATATGAAATTGGCTATAATACGGCGGCATCTACCATTTCTTGTGTAGTTTGAGCATCACCTACGGGATTTTTTCGAGGAGTGCGCTATTCACTCTGTGGTTTGTAACTTTAGATTAACTCAAGCGCTCACCTGAATAACCGCTTGTACAGAAGCTTTACATTCTTCGAACCACATTTCTGTCTTTTAAACATTTAGTGACGTAGACAGGCTTAAATTACGATTTTAAAACATGCAGAGGTTCGTGTGCTGCCTCATGGGCTCGGTCATCGGTGTTGTGTTTGCCCAAGTTAGTTTATATCCTTGTACGTATTTCACCGATGTGCACAATTATCGCATAATTTAGATAGGTTTTGATATTTATTGTTTCTTTTGCATTTGGTGAAGCTACGGCAGCAGCTTGTCTAAACCACAGATAATCAAAATGCCTGTTCATATGAGAGGCTTTTTTTCAACTTAAAGCATCACTTTCTAATACTCTACATATCACCTTTATCTATACATAATACGTAAAAATTTACCCAACAAAGTCTCATCAAATCATACAGGTGAAAGCTAACGAACATTTTATTAAAAATGTATGTTGATAAAGATCGCAACTTTGACTATAGTAAATGTTGATAAAGCGTCAAAATTCTAAAGACTATTTCTCCTCAATCAAATTTCTTTTAGAGAATAAATTTTGTTTGGTCTTATAAATAAATTACATAAATTAAAACAAGTATATATATATATATATATATATATATATATATATATATATATATATATATATATACATGATTTTCTTTATTTTTCTACGCTATCAGATCAACTCCTTCGAATCAGCTTCAGAACGCAATCATTTGTTAAATTTAAAATTGTGAAATTTGAACGAAAAGTGAAAAGATTCTGTATGCTTTCAATTGACCAACATATCGTCTATACAAAGTAGCAAAGGCGCTGTATTCACTACTCTTGTCTCCTAGAGACAATGTTCCTAATTCGATCACCAAGAGGTTGATCGTTAGTCTTCTAAACCGAATTTGACCTGATTACTAGGCTTTCTAGCCTTCTTTGTTTGTTAATACTGCGTAATTACTTGATGCTAGTGGTAGATTATCTGTGACCATCACAACTCAATTGGCTTTTTTATCTTTAGTCGTAAAGCCTTTTATTTATTTAAACATTGCGGTAACTAGACATTGGCGATAATTTCCAAGCGTAAACATCCAAATTGTATTGATGTATTCAATCTTCTATCGTCAGTAATTTTTAATTTGGAGAGCACGATTAAAGTTAGGAACATGATTAGATTAGTATTTGTCAATTAAAACACCCGGAATTTCTTTTACAAAGCTCAATGAATACTAAAATATATTTATTAGTTTATTTAAAATAAGTCATAAATTTACTTCTTCGGCACCGGAAGTTAACTAGTAATAACATAACGTAAATTTCAAATAGCTTTCTGATTTTCTTTTCTTTCATTTAAATATTATTCATGAGCATAAATATATATCATCGATATTTTGTTAAAAAATGGCATAATGTATCAAATGAAAATCGCTTATTAGAACAGTTTGTCCCTTTCAGGATACATCTAATTTGTAGCCAAATTTATCGTGCCGATGATTAAACCCGAGGACATTTCGTCTAGAGCTATGAAACTCCACCCCTTCATATATATATATATAAATTTTTCCCCAATAAGTTGTAGACGAATGATAGGCACCAAGTAACTAGATTCAACAAGGAAAATATGCGCTCTAATACGTGTTAGTAGTGGTCCTACTCCCAAGGGAGTACAAGCGCCATCATTTTCTTAGGTAGAATTTGTCAAACAGTTCAAAATAATTTTTAATTCGTCACTTATTGCAAACAGCATGGTAAGCGATGGGTTGACACATCGAAATTGCTACGATACTTTTTGTCGCATGAGAGCCCGTAAAGCCGTAAGAATGGAAAACTTTACTTCGGAATATTTCACGTTCGGTGACAAACAGAGATTCAGATATAACCACGGAGTAACCACAGCAACCTGGATGCAGTAGTCCCTCCCAAACGAGTGGAAGAGTACCATTGTTTTTCTTATCTACCCAAAACTTGCACTATCACTCCTACCATTTACTGTAGTATCAATTTTCTTTGCGCTGTGTTAAAGATGATCACCGATGTTATGCCCTGATCCATACGCAACTCAGGCACAGTTTCGACTGAGAATCGGATTCACGGCCCAAATATATGCCATCTGCCGCACTCTTGAGTTGCGCCCACTCTATCAGTCGCCTACTGTTTTTGGATTCCGAGACTGTATCGCGTACACATTTATAGCAATCAATGCCAAATAAAGGCGTCCTTGGCGAAATATTTTTGTTTCTTATATAATTATTAAGAATATATTTTCACTGATAAAGGTTTGTCTGAAACATTTGCGATTGGCTCCAGTGTTCCACAAGGATGTGTCATTTATCCCACCATGTATGAATATCTTTTTGGATACATTCTTTGTTGATGTCTCCGAAGCATTCCGCATAGTGGTCGGCTTGTTGACCTCAAATAAGCTGACGATGATATTCTGTTGACATAAAAGGTAAAAGAGTTTCAGTGGGCCATTTATTTTACTCAATAACTGTCCATCCGTTACTGCTTGAAGCTAGAAGCATAGAAAACGTTCGCTATAACTAATTTTCATGCGTATCTTATGATGGAACCAAATGGTGCCCTACTGCCAGTCGTCAAGACTTTTGTTTACCTAAGTTCTCTGGTACGGCGAGACAAATCGGCTTAGTCAGAAATTTCCAGGTGTATTTCTATTAAAAATCTTGCCTTTTCAGATAGTGCAAATCACTTTTGAATCGCCCGTCTATTTCACTGAGTACCATATCTAAAACCTTCAATTTAGAAAAAAATGTCGCTCCTGCTTGTTGTGTCCACCTATATTGGTTGGGTCGTTTATGCGGATACCATCAGTGTTTATTATCAATGAATCATTCAGACTAGACTTAATTATGCCTAATTATGCTGTCAAATTGTTCATTTGTGCAGTCAGTCTTTGAATCAACGTTTCCAAACCATCAGAAGCCATTTGGAAGTTTTCCACACATGCCTTATTTTTAATCAAGTGTATATAGGATCGATAGTATCGATTTAGTAAAACAAATTTACAAATATTAATTATTCAATGCTCACTTCAGCTCGAAGTCTGCTTCCATCATTTTGCTGACTGCTTCTTACTAATACGGGCGCTTCTGCGAGGACTTCCTGTTGAATTAATGCCAGCCCTATATATGACCCTTGGTGTGTTCTTAGTCTCAAAGGTGGCTATTGCTACATTGTTATATGTTGCAGAGACTTTTACGATGACACAGTATAACTACCAGCGCCTGGACGGCTTTGTTGATCGATTTATTTGCTCGGTTTGGTCTAGCTCATTGACAACAGAATGTCAGGAGATATTAATCACGAGCAACGTTTCCGGGCCAACCGGTCCTATATAGTTGTTTTTACGTTCAATCAACGTTGAGTCTTGTTTTGAAACGTCGATTGTACTGGCTGGGACATAGTTTGAAATGGTTAATTTCGCATCCTGTTTTATATTATGCGGAGACAATTCAGGTGTTTGTCTGGAACGCCAGAAGGGCAAGGTTTTTTCTTGACCAAATGCTATTATTTGCGATATCGGTAAGTTTATCACATCGCACCGTATCCTAACTATCCAAGAGAAAATGAAATGAGCGAAAATATGTGGGAATCTAGCGACGAAAAGTATTCAATGTTCATGTCTGGTTAATTTTGCATTTTTTCCATTGGTTCCTCTGGATCCCTTCGTGTATAAGATCTGGGTCTTCATTTATTTTATTTTTCTTACTATATATTTAATAAGAAAAATGTAAATAAGGGATGATTCTGTAACAGATGATAGTGTAAGTAATCTTAAAATTCATTGTAGAAAAGTAAATTTAGGCTATACTTAAATGCTAAGTTGAGATTGTTAAATATTAGCCTATTATAATGCTATATTCGTTATTTTTTACATGAGATTGTTCTCAATTATGATTGTTGCAGTTATCGTATCCTACCAGTGGGTGGTGCTACATTCCATATTTAACCATAAGTTATTTCCACTTAGGTTTAATTAATAATGCTACCACTTATATTATTCAGTTGTGACCAGAAGAATAAACCAAAGGTAGCATGAACGGAAAGTATAATCTTATGCACATTCGTTTCGTGCTTACTGGCGACTCATCGGTAGGAGCCGGTATTACGCCCTTTAACCACTATATATTTGGTAGAAGAATGTGGAATAATAGGACAGTACAATCTCCTAGACGAATGTGTAAACCTGCAATAGTGAAGCTAACATCCTATAAAGTCTACGACAATGCGACTTCAACGCTAACTCACACTATATAATATATATACCGAGTCTGTAAAGGATACTAACAGTATGGCTATTATGTTAGCAACCGATACCAACATTACTGTACCGATAAGGTACATGGTACTAACACTATGGTTTCCGAGTCGGAACATGGTACCAACATGATGGATATCAATTTATGCTATAGTTATAATATATATACCGAGTCTGTAACGGATACTAACACTATGGCTATTGTGTTAGTAACCGATACCAACATTATTGTACAGAAAGGTACATGGTACTAACAATATGGTTTCCGAGTAAGCACGAAGCGAATGTGCATGAGATTATACATTCCGTTCATGCTGCCTTTGGTTTATCCTTCTGGTCACAACTGAACTAATTTGTTACTAGGTTCGCAAAACCTAATACATGCATATATATTAGGTCTTCGCAACAAACAGTATTTAACTGTAATATATTGAATTGAATGATGTCATGCTTACGCGAAATGTGATAACTGATATCGATGAAGGCCAGAGTGTATGGTTTAACTGGAGTAACAGGTGTTCGGAAATTGTTGTAATTCTCAATTTGGGTGAACTGTAGCATAAATTGATATTTATCACGTTGGTATCATGTAACGACTCGGAAACCATAGTGTTAGTATCCGGTACTCATCGATTTCAAAAAAGGTATCAGTTACTAACACAATAGCCATAGTGTTAGTATCCTTTACAGACTCCGTATATATATTATATAGTGTGAGTTAGCATTGAAGTCGTATTGTCGTTGACTTCAGATTATGTTAACTTCACTATTAAATGTTTACACATTCGTCTAGGAGATTATACCGTCCTATTAATCCACATTCTTCTACCAAATATATAGTGGTTAAAGGGCGTAATACCGGCTCCTACTGATGAGTCGCCAGTAAGCACGAAACGAATGTGCATGAGATTATGCTTTCCGTTCATGCTGCCTTTGGTTTATCCTTCTGGTCACAACTGAACTAATTTGTTACTAGGTTCGCAACACCTAATACATACTTGCATATATATTAGTTCTCCGCAACAAACAGTATTTAACTTATCTGATTGTTTTGTTCCGACTACATATCAATATGTGTCGACAATCGTTCGAATTAATTATTATAATCAAGGTTGTGATCTTGATATAAGCACCTGACCCATTAATTACTTAAATATGCCAGTATAAACTAAGATCTGTATAGTGTAGAAAAGCCAATTTATCCAGTAGACCGGTTTCGTCCCTACTGGGAACTCATCATGTACTGGCCAGAATTTACCGCGGACAGGGCTCGAACCTGGGCACATCTGCTTCGGAATCTGTTGCTCTAACCACTGAGCCAGCTGTAAGTAATTAATGGATCAGGTGCTTATATCAAGATCGCAACCTTTATTATAATAATTGTTATCACCGCCCGCGCAACCAATGTTCTTTTAATTTTAAATGTTCATTTGAATAGCACTTCCACATGAAGGGGGGTGTCTGTTTAGTAATGACAGATTTGGGATGGTTAATTTGAACTTTGGGTCTAAATGGATGCCATATGAGCTCCAACTAAGGGAAAAATAGACTAAATAAGTTGCATTAGTCATTATATAACCGAAAATTGTGTGTAGTGTAGTGTGCGGCAGGGTGGCTCAGTGGTTAGAGCACCAGATTCCAAAGCAGATGTGCCCAGATTCGAGCCTGTCCGCGGTAAATTCTGGCCAGTACGTGATAAGTTCCCAATAGGCACGAAACCGGTCTACTGAATGATTTGCCTTTTCTACACTATGCAATTCTTAGTTTATACTAACATATGTAAGCAATTAATGGGTCAAGTGCTTATATCAAGATCGCAACTTCGGTTATAATAATTGTTATCACCGCCCGCGCAACCGATGTTCGTTTAATTATAAGATCCAATTAATTATATCTCCTGTCTACACTTATTTTTCTGCAAGGTCAGACATGTTAACATGCCTATACCTACATGCAGTTCTATTTTTTTCGTTGTCTTAGTTTGAAACATAGTTTCTCATGTCCTCATGAGATTAAAATCACTGCATGTGATTGAATTGTCTTGGGTTTCAAATTTCTACATCTTGTAGCCTATAGGTTTTGCAATTTGGTGATTTTATTTTATGCATACTTATTTAAGTGGGGCTGGGTGGTGCAATGATTAAAGTCACAAACTCTGCGAAAAATTCTTGATGTTACTTGAAGAATTCCCAATAAGGACGAAGCTGGTCTATTAGATGAATTACATATTTGATTTTCAATAAATTATATATGTATTGCAGTTTCCCGTCGTGCTCTGATGATGATCGTGGAAATTCTAAACACCAGTACGTGTTACTGACATTAGTTTTGCTATATTGTACGTCTGGCTATATAAAATGGGATTGGTGTTTATATCAAGCTCGTGAACTTGATTTAAATAACATTGAAACGTGTTTTTGTTTACAGAAGGTGGTAGTTTACGAGGCATTATAATTGATATATTGTATAAAATGCTGTTTTATTTGTGGTAAGGATATTTGAATTTACCTATTCGCATAACTGCACGCGCAAAAAAGCAGCGTACCTCTAAAAGGGTTATTTAATGTCGCAGAAATTTGTCTTCGAAGCAATGTAGACTACAACATAATTCATAAAGTTGCAGATGACATAGCGTGAGGGACCCACTTCTTAGTGCTGTTCTATCTATTGCATTTGGTTTACCGCCCAGTCTTGGTTTTTATAAATACAAGTTTAATTTACTTGTTTGCTTATGATTGAAGTTCGTTTAGAAAGAAAGTTTGATCGATTAGATGTATGATTAATGCAGAAATCATGTCCGCAAACTAGCATTTACACAAGTGGGTGCTTGATTGTTTATTTTGAAAATGTGCAATTTTCTGCGAACTATAGTACATTCATAGGCTGGTGGTCTATTTTATGATCTTAATTGTTGTTTATTAATGCTGACTTATTGCTAACTTCTGTATGCACACTAGACCATCGGTCTAGTCTCGAGCTACCCAACTAGATTGATCACCTATTGTTCTATTAGTTGGAACTTTAAGCCTAAAGAGGTGTCAAATGGGCTAAACTTAAAGGAGAGACTAACCAAGAAACGTTAGTTAGCACATAACTGGACGTTCTGTGTAGAATGCGGCATGGTGGCTCAAGGGTTAGAGCAACAGATTCCAAAGCAGACGTGCTCAAGTTCGAGCCCTGTCCGCGGTATATTCTGGACAGTAGGTGTAGAGTTACTTAAAAGGACGAAACCAGCCGATTGGACGAACTACCTTCTCTTCATTTTACAACGCTTAGCTTTTACTGGCAAATGTATGTAGATAATGAGACTGGTGCTTATATCAAGATTGAAAATCTGATTTAAATAATTCTTATCATCACAAACACAAACAATGTTCGTTAAATTATGGGAACCTAATTGTTGTTTTTTGATTCTGGTATATTGCTAACTTCTAACTGAACACTAGATCATAGGTCTACTTACGATCTATTCAAACAGATTGATCAATTATTGTTCTGTTACTACCAACTTAACTAAATTGTTTTGTTATGTGGCAAAAAGGAACGGATCTTAACATTTCATGTACTGTTTTTATGGTGCTAAGGAAGGTTCGTCTCGCATTTAATGTATAACAATTATGTTCATTTGACATAAATTTGATTCTACATGCGGTAAAATTCATTTTGAACTTTGCCATTGTTGCCAATTGTTTGTCTAGAATTTTGCCGATCAAACAATGGGTGTAATGCGCTGGTGCATGCCAGTTTTCGTGGGATTATCGGTGTTCAGCAGTATCAATGGTGAATTCCTCACAATTTCACGGTAAGTTGGTTTAGTAGTAAAATGATTTAAATATTAGCTGACGCCTATTGATTAGAAGAGCCTAATTACTAGCGTTTATCGTAAAAAAACAAACCATTTTATATATAACAGGGATACTGTTAAAGGTTTATAAGTTAAATTTTATCTGTGTCTAATCGAAGAGACGACTGGTTAATTACATAGTGCTTGTTTTTTGCTTCAAGTTCGCAAACTTGATTTAAAGAATTTGGTACCACCAACCGCGCAATCAATGATTGTTTAATTGTATAACCTATATATATGTGGCGAAAACTGCAAACAGTTAATGTTTGTGACTGCATAGAAATTGAGCAGCTGACATTCCCAGTCAAGTTCAATGTATGCGAGTCTGCTAGAGGTGAGAGCCGCATATCTAATTTTGCTGTCCATATATATGCAATGCAATTTGATCCTCACTAGTCAGTTTGGCGTCGAACTCTGACGATGATCATGGACTGTCGAAACGCGTCAGTTCGTGTAACTGACGGTATTTTTTCTATGTTGTTCGACGACTGGTTAAATACAATAGGATTGTTTTTTGCATTAAACTTGCAAACTTTATTTTCAAATTTGTTACCACCTCCCGCACAATCAATTATTGTTCAATTGAAGAGCAACATAAGATGGAAAGCACTTCAGAGATATTATGCTTTGCGCTGCTTCCATTCATAATGAAGCACGCTTGTTCAGATGTAGGCTGTTGTCTGTTCAAATATGGCATATTTATTCCTGAAGTAGGAACGATATGGATATGAACTCAGGGTAACGTAAACAAACATAGTGCGAACTTGAACCGTCCAATTGGAAGTCGGCCAGTGTCTAGTAAGCTTCTATGTCCTCCAGGTGGACGCCGTAATAAATCAGGCGCGCCACCATGTGCACCATCGACACCTGGGCGAAAGGCGACTGGCGTTGGCGCTTCCGTTGTACTAGAGCATGACCAACTCATTTGTGCGGGCAGTGGGCTTCTAACTGCCCTTGTTTATTTTTGTTTTTTTTGCCATCTGCCGCTTAAGCGTAATCATCACAGAGAACTACGGAACACATGGTGCCTAGTGTAGTACGCATGGCAATGTACTTGACATGATTGTCATTCAACTATTAACAAATGTTGCTCAATTAATTAATTGTTCGAAGAATCTTGGTCTATTTTACAAAATTAAAATGACTAATTATCGTGAAAATGTTACTATTGTAAGATATTTCATTATTTATACAATTACGCCTAACATTAAAAAATAATAAAATTTTATTATTAAACACAAATTTATCCTTCCCTGATTTTTATTTATTAATCATGATTATCAATGTTTCTTTTAACTGCTCCGTTACAATTTGAATATGATTGTGATGATTTTTACATTGTTGAACAAATATCGACCGATCAACAACAAAAATGAACCATTCTCATTCATCTAAATGTTCTCTAAAGAAAGATCCTCGGAAAGGTCAATATTTTTATTCACTGGTGTTTTATAAATTTATTTTTGTTACAGATAGATTTAATTTCTGGAGTCTAGCAATAACGTATGTATGTTTTGGACTTTGGCCCGTAAACGGAGAAATTTCTGCTCCGACAATCGGTGTTCTTCAGCTAGTCGTACAAGCAACAATAATATGATACTTGCCAAGTCTGTCAGTATACGGCCACCTATCTTATCTAAGATCTCCATTTCGCTTTTAATGTGTGAGTTGCGACAGAATGTGAGCAATTGTGCCATATTTTTATGGCAAGTTTCGGCTGACAAAGAAAACGCCCTTGGAATCCTCAAAACTATTTATTGCAGGCAGTTGTAGATCATCAGCCCTGCATGGAAGACCGACTTGGAAAAAGAAAACTTCTCATCCAAACGACAATGACTAAAGGAATATGTGACCTAGTATTCTTTTACAACTGTGCATGACTTTGTTTATTTAGGAGGTACATAGTTCATGATTATGCGACAGTGAAGCATTAGCTATTAAATCAAGACGTACTTTTATTATGAGTTATTTATGAATCTATTCGCCTGGTTTAACATGTGGAATCAATTATGATCGGTAAATCTTATACAATTCAGGACGAACTAAAGAGTTAATCTCGATGTCACATGAATTCCTTGCATGCTGATTAATCCACAGCAAAATCCGACACCAAAGTCCAAAACTAAAAGGGTGAAAGAAAGGGCCTCTGAAATTATTATCTTACCCTGCTGTGAAACCAAGTTTTGTTTCTATTAAGATATCTTTTTTGTTGAATTTCCCGTGGGCATTTTCGTCTTTCATATTCGGCACGATATGTTTCAAGGTGCTTGCATATTGTGATTATGTTGAGTTTGGTTTTCACAATGCGCACATTGTCGGTGTCAACTAGACTGATTTCGCTATACCTTGAAGTTCGTTCTTTAGTTGTCCTAATTACCACAGCCGATATTTTGGTCATGACGCACTGGTTTCAGTCCTGCATTTGACCACTGTTGACTTCACATATATTGGTTGGGCAGTTTATGCTGATTCCCTCAGAATTTGTTATAAATGTATCGTCCAGCCGAGACTTAATTATCCCTATCACCACTGTCAAAGTGTTCATTTGTGCAGAAAATACTCGTACTAAGTTTTCCAATCTGCCAGATGCCATTTTTAAAATCAACACTTATGCTTTATTTTTAATCAGTTATTTATAGGACGTTGCTTGTATAAAGCGCGTATATTTAATAAAATATTTATTATTTTATAATCGCTTTTGTGGTTCGCAGGCTGCTTCCATCATTGTGCTAACTGCTTCATCTTAATTAGTGCACTTCTGCGATAACTTTCTTTTATATTCACGTAAATCCTGAATGGGACATTTGGGGCGTTCTTTGTCTCTAAGGTGGTTATTGCTATAACCACCTACGAGCCTGAAACCAAACTTTAAATGAAATTGTCAGTTATATGCAAACTCATGATTTTTGGTGAATATTTCTCTCAGATGGCTATTTTGTGGCTCGTCTTCGATACGAAAATCGAACTAGCCATCCCCCGATCTGGCATTATCAGGACGACGCCATGCTATCTGATTAACAGTTAACGAGTTGATGTACAACGGCAGGATTTGTTTACATTTTAAAAAATATATACTTTTAAATGAAATTTAATGGCACGGATTTAATCATATATATATTGGTAATAGAAACTGAACATTGCATAAGGTAGCAAAGGCAGTTCGTTCAGTAAACCGTTTCCTATCTGGTTGGTAACTCGTCAAGTTCTTGCAAGAATTTGCCGTGTCCGGATCACATTTGATTAAGTTTAACAATTCTAACATTACGCCGCCCCTGCCGTATGCTACACGTGAATTTTTAGCCTTATGTCAACATATGTTTCGTTAAGCCCTTTCTTCAGGTGTAACCTATTTGACGAATTTTAAAACCCGAAGTTCTAACTAGCCACTTCTAATAAATAATTATAGAATAGACATCATGAAACCCGTCGAAGCTAAATTTAATTTCAGTTAAATGGCAGGAGTTTGATTTTATATATTCTGTGCGTATAAACTAGGCATTTCACATGAAATTAATGGAAATTCATCACGTAGACCAACTTCGTCTATTTTGGGAACTGGTCAGGTACTGTCCAGAATTTTCCTTGTCCGGGGCATATACGCACACACATACATAAAACATATAGAATCTAGTAATTTGGCATAATATGCTATTTTTCAAACTAATTTATCGAAGACTAGTTCCAGTCTAGTGGATAAATAGCCTTTTTCACACTATACGATACTTAGTTTATACTGACAAATCTTTGTACGTCATGAGTCAGGTGTTTATATCACGATCGCAACCTTGATTAAAAGTAATAGTTCCGGTGTGATCAATATTATATGTGTTGTCTCTTTTTAAGAACCTGAAAGCGGTGGTTAGTTTTATTTTGCATTTTACATGTTTGACACGTAAATTTTAGATTTTATGATTTAACAAAACTCCAGGTTCAGTTATAAGTTCACAATATTTCCAGAGAAAATGTAATAACGCAACTGGATTGTGTAACATGATTAAATCTAATTTTATTTATATGAACGCGTGATGCTTGATTTTATTTGTCTTGGCTTGCAATAAGCATTTTGTTTAACGGATGGGCGCGTCTATTTTCTAAACTAAAAGTTTTACCTGAAAATGAAGACAGCATCAAATTCGGAAATAATTTACACAAACATGCATAATACAATAATAAATTGATGATTTGCTTTATTATATATATATATATATATACATATATATATATATATATATTCATAGTATGATTTTCATTTGAACGAAAAGGAACATAAGATACAAGGAAATTTTAAAACTCATTTTTCATGTATATATATATATATATATATATATATATATATATATATATATATATATATATATATATATATAAGCAAAACGTAAGATGACCGTGAAGAGAGTGTTAAATATGGGTAAAAACCAATCAATTTCGTGCATCACCACCAACTTGAGCTCAATGCCCGTATATGATTTTTCTGCTTTTTTAAATCAGACTGCAATTTTTATAATATATTTCTTTAATGGTTGCGCAGTGCGAGCTTGAAATGTTGAATCTCCGCGATTTTCGTTCGCGAGTTGGCGCTTTGCACTATCAGTGTCGCAAAGGTCCAATTCATCCCCATTTCCATGTACGCATCGAATTTGTCTTCTTATTGGTTGAGTGCGGATTCGTCCATTTTTTCGGAAGGCTTCAACATCGTTAATACTATCCATTGAAAATGAGGTAGGATTATATTAAATCTTACCTCACTTCCAGTGGTTAGTATGAACGGCGTTGATGCCTTTGAAAGAAAGTACAGATCCGCACCTAGCACATAAAAAGACAAACGTGATTTGTACTTGGAAATGTGAATCAATCGGATCTTTGCAAAACTGACAGTGCAATTTCTTTCTCTAAATTGCTTCGTATGATGCTAACCCATATCTGTTATTACCTTTAGATACTGTTTGCGGCGGAGAATTAATATATATGCAATTGTTTATTAGGCGTTGCGCACCTGGTAACTAATTAGATCAAGTATGACCAGAAGGGTAAACCAAACACAGCATGAACGGAAAGTATAATCTCGCGCACATTCGTTTCGTGCTTACTGACGACTCATCAGTAGGAGCCGGTATTACGCCCTTTACCCACCATATATTTGGATGGGGACTGTGGGGAAAAAGGACGTTACAATTTCTTATACGAATGTGTAAAACTGCAATAGTGGGACTTACGTCATATAAAGTCTTCGACAATGCGACGTCAATGCCGACTCACTATATATAAAATAAATGCCAAGTCAGTAAAGGGTACCGACACTATGGCTATTCTGTTGGTGTCCTATATCAACATTTTCGTACCGAAAAAGTTCATGGTACCAACACAATATATTTCAATCTATGCTAAAGTTTACTAAAATTGAATATTACAACTATTTCTGAACACCTGTTACTCACTTAATTCCATACACTCTGGCCTTGATCGATATCAGTTATCACATTTCGCGGTAAGCATGACATCATTCAATTCAATATATAACAGTTAACTACTGTTTGTTGCTTAGAGCTAATATATATACAAGTATGTATTAGGTATTGTGCACCTAGTAACAAATTAGTTCAATTATGACCAAAGGGATAATTCAAAGACAGCGTGAACGAAAAATCTAATATTCTGAACATTCGTTTCGTGTTTACTGGCTTCTAAGTTGCTTTGTTCTCTCATTTGAGTAGTTAGCCGTCTGATCGACAGGCCTACGTAATTTGATCGACAACGCGTATGCATTTAGGGTCGATTAACGGCTGCTTCACTTTAATTTACGTTAATGGCCAATATGTTACCTTGAAAACAGTCGTAGTTTAGCTGCATTAAATTTGCCTATTAATGCTACTTTAACCTTCTTCTATGATGTGGGTGATATAGCCTCCTTTTTTGGTCCTATATACATCAATTTTTTATTCACTGTTTTAACTATTGACTCAATCATGTGCTATGATAGCCATTAGCAATTATATAGTTTTTTGCTTTTTTATATTCGTCAGATTTTGAAACTGGATTAACCAATCTGTCAATTCCTGAAAAACAGTTGCGTACTGTTGATAATTTACATTGAAACAACAGAAATATGTTATAATGCAAATACTATCCAGACAATGTTGGTTTTTTGGAAATATTTCTACTTAATTTAACCGTTAAAATCTTTCGTTAGTAGTACATCATACTCTGACATGAGACTGATATTGAAACGTTGAAGTGATGTTCGTGATTGCGACCTGCTTTTAAGAACAAGGATAATAAAATCAGCGTAACGGATGTATTGTGCACATTTAGTCCATAGATAGGGCCCCCTCATTACAATACCATCAATCTGTTTGAGAAAACTTCCATTTAAACGAAACGAGCATAAAAATATAAGCTTGCGCAATGTATGACCTGGGACCGAAGATGGTAATATGTTTTGATCTACCGTTTCAACCATAATAACAATTATTTCTTCGTTTGGAAAATTTGTGAACAAAGACGTCACGTCAATATGCACCTAAGTCTATTTTTTAACCTTTATAATTTGAATTCTCTTAGTAAACTCAAAGGAATCGGCAGCCAAATAATTGTCTGTTAGTTTGCTCACTGGATCTAGTATACGGACTTCGGAAAGGAGTATTGAAAATTAATGATAGTTTTTTATAAGACTAACTTTTTTGTGCTTTTGGTAGTCTATGCATTAAACGAACATTGGTTGCGCGGTTGGTGATAACAATTTAATTATAAAGGTTGCGGTCCTTATACAAGCACCTGACCCATTAATTACTTACTTATGTCAATTTAAGCTAAGGATTGTATAGTGTAGAAAAGGCAATTCATCCAGTAGACCGGTTTCGTTCTTATTGGGAACTAATCACGTACTGGTCAGAAATTGCCGCGGACAGGGCTCGAACCTGGGCACGTCTGCTTCGAATTCTGGTGCTTTAACCACTGAGCCACCCTATCGCAGTGGTTAGAGAACCATTTTCCGAAGCAGATTTGCCCAGGTTCGAGCTCTGTCTGCAGCAAATTCTGGCATGTACGTGATGCAATCTCAATAAGAACGAAACCGCTCTATTGGATGAATTGCCTCTTCCAGACTTAACAATTTTTAGTTTATATTGACATATATATGGTGTTTATATCAAGTTCGCAACCATGATTATAGTTAATGTTATCACCGACCACGCAACAAATGCAAATTTAGTTATATAAGCAGTCAAAAATATTGTATAGTCTAACGTTCTCCGTGGTTAGTACCAATGGTGCGGAAACCTTCGCAGTAACGAGTCTAACCAACACCGAATCATCACGGAAACCCACACGGCGTGTACTGAACAGTGAAGATCAATCTGATATTTGCGGAACTACCAGTGCAAGATATAAATCTTGGATATGTTAAATTAGATCGCACTGTGCAACAAAGTATAACATCATTTAAGAGTTAATTGTTTTTCGCCAAGATCTGCCTCAAACATTTTAAGTCAACACCTCTTACAAGTGTTATTGCCGTTTAAAAGCAAAGATGATGATAATGATTCTTGAAGGAGTTGCATTGGTGCGCACCTGGAATAATTGTAATTACCTGATCTGCGTTTTGACTAACCCAGCTTTCATTGTTCCAGTAATTTTCTTTCATCAAGATATTTCGGCCTAGCTTACCGTTGGCCTTCATCAGTTGCATTTCACGAAACAAATGAAGCAAGTGTGTTATTTCCTCTAGTCATAATATTTATATACCTCAGAATGACCTTTCATTAGATATTCGCGTGTCACATATGTGTGTCTGTGTACATTTTCATAACCGTTGTTTTCATACAACTAATTTAGACCAGAGTGGCTGAAAAATAATTTATCAATTGCATGCAATAACTATTCGTTTTTTTAACACACTCAATGTAAATGACGTAACTGAGATGGGGGAAACCCATAATTCAGAAACACTCGTCATAAAAACATGCCATGAGTGATTAAACCAGAAGTCCGAAAGACTAATGCACATGTTAAATTACAATTCAAACCACTAGGTTTTACTCAAGATAGAGAAGTTAATAACAGTTATTGGCGCACGCCACGCATGTCCATGTGTATGTGTATGCATAACTAAAAAACCTGGTTAAATTATTTTATTTTGATACACATGTACGTACATCTAAATGAAACTGCAGTCAATAGACATAAATTTATTATAATCAAGGTTGCGGTCTTGATATAAACACCTGACCCATTAATTACTTACATATGTCAGTATAAACTAAGAATTGTATAGTGTAGAAAAGGCAATTCATCCAGTAGACCGGTTTCGTCCTTATTGGGAACTCATCAAGTACTGGCCAGAATTTGCCGCGGACAGGATACGAACCTGGGCACGTCTGCTTCGGAATCTGGTGCTCTAACCACTGAGCTATCCTGCCGCACACTACACTACACACAATTTTCAGTTATATACTAACTAATGTAACTTGGTTAGTCAATTTTTCCTTTAGGTGGAGCTCATATGGCATCCATTTAGACCCAAAGTTCCAACTAACCATGCCCAATCTGTCATTACTGAACAGACACCACATTACATGGGGAAATGGTATTGAAATGAACATTTATATAATTAAACGAACATTGGTTGCGCGGGTGGTGATAACAATTATTATAATCAAAGTTGCGGTCTTGATATAAACACCTGACCCATTAATTACTTACATATGTCAGTATAAACTAAGAATTGTATAGTGTAGAAAAGGCAATTCATCCAGTAGACCGGTTTCGTCCTTATTGGGAACTCATCAAGTACTGGCCAGAATTTGCCGCGGACAGGATACGAACCTGGGCACGTCTGCTTCGGAATCTGGTGCTCTAACCACTGAGCTATCCTGCCGCACACTACACTACACACAATTTTCAGTTATATACTAACTAATGTTGATCACCCACTAATATTAGAAGGAAGCAAAATGACGTTAGGACACGTCATGGAGATGATGTGTATTTGTATGTCTTCCAATTATTTTAAATTTCGTAAGGAATTTTATAAACAAATTAGAGGCGTTCCAATGGGACAACCTTTATCGGTCCCAGTAGCCAATATCTTTATGCATTATTTGGAAAATAATCTGTTGGATAAGACTCCATTGAAACCAAAACTGTACCTACGTTTCTTGGATGATATATTACTGATCTGGAACCATGGTGACAATAAATTGGTAAATTTCTTAAATTTAGCTAATCGAATGAGCGAACTACAATTTACCTTAGAAAGGGAATCGTCGGGTGAATTACCATTTTTAGATGTCAAATTAATTACAAATGGTCTGAAATTGGGAAGGATACTTATTCAGGAATCCTTCTTAATTTCAAGTCCAATCACCCGTTTCGTATGAAAGTCGGGATCTTAAAGTCATTAACATTAAGAAGTCTCAAGTTAACAGATATAAAGCATAGAAAGTTAGAATTAGACAGACTACGCGATATATTTAAGACTAATGGTTACCCTCCTCATTTAATAGATACAACAATGAGGGACATGGTGAAGAAATTTAATCCTAGTTTGAGATACACAAAAGCGGATAAGGATAAGGAAGAGCGGAAGGTCATGGTATTACCGGACTCTATATTAAGTAGGAAAGTGAAATCAATAGCTTTAAAATACAATATAAGGACCGTTTTAAAACAGCCCCTTACACTAGGCACTATACTCCCTAACCAAAAAGAAAAGATTGAACCCTTAGACACTTCAGGAGTGTATGAGATCCCATGCAATGATTGCAGTCTCAAGTATGTTGGTGAAACCATGCTTCCAATCAAAGTAAGAAGAGGTGAACATAAAACTGCGTGTAAATATGGACATATTGCTAAATCTGGTCTTGCTCGTCATGTAGTGGAGACTGGGCATACTATCGACTGGGAGGAATGCAAACGCATAGCAATATGTAGTCGTAATAGGATGACGAGATTGATTAGGGAATCTATAGAAATTAAATCTAGAGATAATATTATGAATGAAACAGCTGTTGAAAAATCTTTAGGTCCGATTTGGAATACTGCACTAGCTAGTGGAAGAAAAAGGCGATTGCATGAATTGGTAACTGAAGCTAGCTCCAGTAAAAGATTAAGAACATCAGATTAAGATTGACTGATTAGTGGGCTTTTGTTCAACAAATGAATAAACAATTGTTATGAATATAGTCTTCAAAATTTCATCTCTAACTATTCATTTGATTTTAAAACAAATAATGGTTTCAACCTTAATTTTCTGTTTTACACCCCCACCCTACACATTGGAAATATTATAATAATACAATAGTTATAAGTAATAATTTGTCTGACGCGTGCAAAGGGTAAATTAATGTCTATTGACTGCAGTTTCATTTAGATGTACGTAAATGTGTATCAAAATAAAATAATTTAACAAAGTTTTTTTAGTTATGCATACACATACACATGGACATGCGTGGCGTGCGCCAATAACTGTTATTAACTTCTCTATCTTGAGTACAACCTAGTGGTTTGAATTGTAATTTAACATGTGCATTAGTCTTTCGGACTTGTGGTTTAATCACTCATGGCATGTTTTTATGACGAGTGTTTCTGAATTATGGGTCTCCCCCATCTCAGTTACGTCATTTACATTGAGTGTGTTAAAAACGAATAGTTATTGCATGCAATTGATAAATTATTATTCAGCCACTCTGGTCGAAATTAGTTAGATGAAAACAACGGTTATAAAAATGCACACACACACACATATGTGACACGCGAATATCTAATGAAAGGTCAGTCTGAGGTATATAAATATTATGACTAGAGGAAATAACACACTTGCTTCATTTGTTTCGTGAAATGCAACTGATAAAGGCCTACGGTAAGCTAGGCCGAAATATCTTGATGAAAGAAAATTACTGGAACAATGAAAGCTGCGTTAGTCAAAACGCAGATCAGGTGATGATGATAATGAATTTGTCTATCGCGCAAGTGACTGTTTTTTCCTGGTAAGGCTCTCAATGCTATCGGCCCTCCTATTGACAGATGCATCCAAGGGTTGACTGTTGACTGAAATGGCTTTCCTTCATGATCATTTCATTGCTTTAAATACACTTTGTAATGTTGACAATGATAAGTTATGATTTTAGTCTGGAGTTCAAGACTAGATACACTGGATATGGTGGCTGAGATACTTTTTTATACTGAGCTGGGATTGTATTGCCTTGTAAACATAGCTTCGTTAGTTGGCTTTTTTTCTTTCTTCTTTATGTAGGTCACTATAATTCGTGATTTCTGCATGATTTACAGATTATATATATATATATATATATATATATATATATATAGAGAGAGAGAGAGAGAGAGAGAGAGAATCTAGAAAGCTGGCCATGCTAATAATGGCGACGAATTATAGATTGGTAGTATAAGTTGTGCCTTTGACAGCTGATTTTATATAATCGAATGTGAATCTGTATCTTGTTTAATGTATGATTAATTTTACCAACACTATTTCGTAATTTTTATAAATCTTTCTTTGGTAAATTTAACCCTTTTTATGTTAAAAACGATTATTTTGATTCATTTTCATTAGCCATGGTATCAAGAGTTTACACCGGATTAATCAAATTAAAACATGAAATATTTTTTAAAAATTCTAAAGCAAAGTACGCTCCGTGGATCATGCACTGTGTTGAAAAGAAAAATTCGACGCAAATTCTTTAAGCAGTATCTTAGCTGATTTCTATAAGCTTCGTGGAATTCACGACTTTGGCCTTTTCTTTGGCCAAATGAATAGGCAATTCGAAATGACACCTTAGTACACTTAGAGGAAGCGTGCTTAATTTAAAAAAAGTCGTGGAATCGCGCGGCTTAACGGCTTAAAGGCGATCTGTTAAAAATATTTTTGCTTGGCATTTTAAACCAGATTGATGTTTACAGCTGCTGAGATGGGTCATATGCCGGCAATCCTCGGAATGATCAATGTCGAGTTTTTAACACCTCTGCCGGCCATTCTATTTATGGTATGTTTATCTTGTTTCCTATATTGTGTTTTTAAAGTCAACTCCGTTTGCAAAACAACCTTATTTTCTAAATGATGATCTTAAATCTGCCTTCACATATTAGGTATGCTGTTTCTAGTTGGCAAGCGTTTTAGTTCAGCTCATGAAACAGCATCACAGTTGTTGTGTCCACCTATATTGGATGGGCCATGCACTCGGATGTCGTCTGTGTTTATTATCAATTTATCGTCCAGACGAGACTTAATTATGCCTAATTCTGCAGTTAAATTATTCATTTGAGAAGTCAGTCCATGAATCAACGTTTCTAACCCATCAGAAGCCATTTTAAATGTACCACACATGCTTTATTTTTACTCAATTACATATAGAATTTTGCTCGCACAACGAGCATCGATTTAATAAAACAAATTTACAAATATTAATTAATTTATGTTCACTTCGGCTCGAAGTCTGCTTTTATCATTGGGCTGACTGCTTCATTCTTATATGGGCGCTTCTGTGAGGAATTTCTGTTGAAATAATGTCTGCCCTAGATAAGACCATTTGTTCATTATTTGTCTTAAAGGTGGCTATTGCCACAAAAGTATTGCATCGTGCTAGTTCACATAACATTGTTAGATCTTGACAGCGCATGGCCAGTTTTTTTAACTATTTATTAATTTTATGGTAGTAATTATATTTGTAGAAGTGTGACAATATATAGCATGGAACTTTGTGTTTAGCCAGTGCTGAATGATGAATTTGTAATTTCTTATTAGTTAATTAAATAATGAATTAATTAATAAAATGTTACATATCATTAAAGTAGAGAAACATTGTGTATTTTATTTCGAAATAATTTGTATAGCGAATAGGAATTAGGCTTGTATTAACCAATAAGAATTTAGCTCTCAACTATTGTATAAAATTTCATGCGTGCTCTGGATGAGCATTTTTTTATTTGACATGGTCGCATTCATCGAAAACGTGGAAGAAAACTTACTAGCCAATTTAGATGAAGAAAATTATCTTGCACTACAAATGTCGGACGATGAGGAAGGGTTGTCTAAAGTTTGATGTGGTGAAAATCTGTGATGCGACAGAAAATTATTGTCACTTCACGCATCCTTTGTGCTTACAAACCGATGGCACTGTTTGCCTCGATGTTACAATGTATTAGAAATTGCCAAATTATAGGTTAATGTAATTTTCAAGCTAAACGAGCATTGTTGCAAGACTTAATGCCAACTAAACATTGACAGGGTGCTTTAATCTGGCGTTAATCATATAAGTCGAATTCATTTCCGTTCCGCAGTTATAGGATAAATGTTGAAAATATAGCTGTTTCATCAATATTGTATTTCTAATTACCGCATGAGTAGAGTATACATGTTGCACGATGATTTATTCATAAAATGCAACACAAAGTTTCATTTAATTTTGTTGTAGAACTTGCAACTTTATTCAGTTTTACCTGGATTAAACAGTTCATTCAAACCAATGCATCAGTTACGAATATTTTGTTGTGCCGGAATTGTACATGTTCTTCTATCAGAATGAAATCCACGTACGAATAATATTTTTTGGTTGGAAAGTATCCACGATATGAAATCAAATATGAGTCAGTGGCGATCTTGTTGCAGCTATCCAGTAGGATCATCTTCTTTTCGGTTCTTTTTTGGACTTAGTTAAGTTAGTTTGCTTTTGTTTAAGCAGCGATACAGTAAAAACTGCAAGGAATCTATGGCTAATTTGGCCTTGCAATAAAGTTAACTTTACCGAAAATTTGTTCGTAAAATTCTACATTGTCTCCTTTCTGTGTTAAGCAACATACTGTACTGGAGCTTACTTTTCATTAATCACTATCTATAAGCATTTTTGTTTTAATTGATGTTTCATTAATTAACAAAAAATATTATTGTTATTATTGGTATTTGTATCATTAATATTATTATTGCTATTGTTATTAGGAATTTTATTATTATTATCCACGGCAAATTCTGACCAGTACGTGATGAGTTCCCAATAAGAACGAAACCGGTCTACTGGATAAATTGCCTTTTCTACTGACATTTGTAAGTAAATAATGGGTCAGATGCTTATATCATGATCGCAGCCTTGAACATAATAATAGTTGGTATTGTTAATTCTATTATTGTTATCATCATAATCATTATTATTAGTTTCATTAATGAATCTTTATTACTATTATTATCATTTTATTTTAATTACTATTTATATTGTTATTTTTACTCTATTTTTATTATTACTTATTAATCTTTTATTTTTATTAGTAGTAGTGTTAGTTTTATGAAAATTAATATTAGCATTATTATTATTAGTCCTTTAAAATCATCATAGTATAATTTTTATCATTATGATTATTGTTATTATTATTTAATTTTAATATCATTTTTATTTTTTTTTAAAATTTATTATTATTATTTTTATGATTACTATTTTTGTTAGTTTTTTATATTTTCTTTTCTCTGGGCTTTAGATGTTTAATGGAGTTGTAGTGCTGTCTGTAATGAAGATGGCGAATATTTTTAACTGTCATTCGTCAGCAAAACATCGGCCTTTATGCCTTGATGCATAGATGTCTATAATGATGTAGACAATTTGTTTCAACAATAGTTGCTCAACTAGAAATATGCAGCTAAATGGTCTGTTCCGCACATGAGTGCCCTAAATTATGGATTTCGCTACAGTGAAGCATCAGTATATTATGCTGTTATTAGGCTAGTTAGAATTGAAATGGCGATGATGATGATGATGATGATGATTATGACTTGCATTCAGTTTAATGGACGTAATTATGTCTGACGACAAAAGCAGATTATTTATAAGATTTTTTCAGTTGCAGAGGCTCCAACTCATGAATTAAAAACAATACAAACTCTTAGTTATCGGGCATGAGACGCCAGTAATGCGTAGATAAACATGTTACATCATTTATGAGATGTCCGTCCAATTCTGGAGGCCCTTTTAGGATGCGTCACATAAAAATCTACTTTATTGATAGTGTCTGCAAGAGAAATTTTTCTTTATGGTGAGGAAGAAATTAAATGAAGTAAATGGAAGAGTAAAATTCAGTAGTGGCTCTTTATTGCTTATCAGTTCTGCAAAATTTATCAAATAATTTGACGCGGATCTTCCTACGCAACGCTCATACAATTTTATATCATTACATTTTGTTCTATTTAATGATATGCGTTAACTGTAATACTAGATAGTCCATTCAGAATTTTTCGTCCACTAATCAAGATTAAAAAAACTCAATCTGCCAGGATATCTGGTTTTGTCGTGCCATTGTCCGGAGATTTTCATCGGAAAAAAACTTCCCCGTGCGTCTGGCGCGCTAGCTCATAATATGCCTCATACCCATTTAAGACAAAATTTTCATTGTTATATATGTATATATATATATATATATATATAAAATACAAATTGCATCAGGTTGCAAAGGCGATACATCCTGTTGACTGGTTTCGTTGAAAAAATGTCAAGTACTGCCCAGAATTTGCCGTGGATGAGAATTGAACCGCGGCAAATTTGCTTCAAATTCTGAGACTTTTCACTGTGACATCGATGCCGCATGCTACACGCAGTTTTGTCTTTCACCACCTTACGTTTTCTGGTTAGCCTTTGCTTCATGTGTTACCTGTTTTAAACCGCTTGTTATATATATATATATATATATATATATATATATATATATATATATATATATATAGTGTATAAACCAGGCCACTAGACTATAGATCAATATAACTTCTCCAAATGCAATGTATGTAGTATAATAACCATTCGATAGTGACCAGAAAACATAGGTTGGAATATTACCTGAAATTGAATGCAGTATTGGATACGGGTGACCCAGTCGATAGAGTGACAAACTACGAAGAAACGTTTCTCCGGTTTGAGTCCCGTCTGCGGCAAAATTCTGGACAATACTAGATGAACTTCCAACAAAGTCGAAAACGGTCTACTGGATGAGCTGCTTTTACTACCTAATACCCTGTTGCGTTTATACTGACTATATATGTAATCACAAAAATCTGCCACTAAAACTTAAAATCAATATATGTAGGTGGGTTCTGTCTTAATATTTAGTTCTTTTAAATTGTGGTCTAAGGGCAACAATTACAGTACTTGTTTTTCTACTGTCTATAAAGTACTATATTTCGGGTGAATTGGCTTTAGTTGTAACAAAATTCAAGACAACATTTGTTTCTTGTTTATTTTTGCTAGCTTAATTTGAGAATGTGCTACAGAAATCCGCTCTTCTACCTACTGTTAACTGTCATTTGATTTAGCTTATGCAAATTAAGTTAATCCTGCATCAACTTATCTATTGATGAACGTCTTCTGTTTAGATAGAATCTGAGCTTCTCATACATCTATTAAGTGGATTGTTGACTTCACGCGTATTTTGAGTTGTATCTTAATCTATCTATCTATCTACATTTACATCAATAAATAATTTTTTCTGTTGCTAAATATGTTTGGCTGCTTATATTATTTTCATTTTTGCATTTATATATATGTATATACATATTTATGTATTGCAACATTTAATACTGGTAACATATTTTAGACTTAATTTCATAAATCCTTAAGGATATTAGTATTTAAGACTAGATAGATAGAGTTAAGAATATATGGGTTAATAAATAGATACTATATTGAAATAAGGGGCAGGAAAAAATATTTTCTCTATTTGCTAGTCGGATAGAATTTCTGATAGAAAGACATTTTGTTTGTTTAAGTGAAGAATAAAATCGATTTATGTATATGTCCATTGTGTAGCAGTGTAAATTAATGTGCTAATTTAATTAGAAGGTAAGCACATTTTATATTAAGCACAATAATTCATTATTCATTTTCGTTACTGTGAAAGCAACGCCTAAAAAGACCTATTTTTCAGTAAGAAATCTACATTTTATTACTTATATAATCTGCCGAATCTTATACAATCTTAAACGAACATTGGTTGCGCGGGCGGTGATAACAATTATTTAAATTAAGGTTGCGATCTTGATGTCAACACCAGTCCTGTCATATATATATATATATATATATATATATATATATATATATATATATATATATATCAGTATCAACTAAGCATTTTACGATGTAGAAAAGGCAATTCATCCAGTATAAACATCTGACCCATTAAATACTTACATTTGTCAGTATAAACTTAGAATTTTCCGCGGCAAATTCTGGCCAATACGTGATGATTTTCCGATAAAGACAACCCGGTCTACTAGAATAATTTTCTTTTCTGCACTATGCAATTTTTAATTTATACTGACAAATGTAAATACTTAATGAATTAGGTGTTTATATCAAATTCGCAACCTTAATTAAAGTAAATGTTATCACCGCCCGCGCTACTAATGTTCGTTTAAATTCATCCAATAGACTGTTTCGTCAATATTAGAACCACTTCACTTGCGGTCCAGAATTTTCTGCTACCAGGGCTCAAACCTGGGCACGTCTGTTTCGGAACTTGGTGCTCAAATTAATGATCCGCCCTGCCACACGCTACACAGTTTTCATTTATATACAATCTAATTTTTCTATGGTAACCTTTCCCGAAGATCGAGCCAATATGAAATCTCTTTAGACATTATTATCCAACTAATCTCACAAAACTTGTCATTACAGAACAGACACCGCTCTATATGGTGAAGTGGTTTTGAAATGAACATTTATGTAATTAAATGAACATTAATTGCGTGAGCGATGATAACGATTATTTCAACCAAGGTTGCGATTTTGATGAATTAACCTGTCCATTGCAATATTGTCTTATTTACTCGTTTTGATTTGTTGTCAATTTTTCATTTATGTTACGCTTTTTCGTGGTTTGAGCGTATTACGTAGTTTTAATACGAAAACAACGAATATTTGGTAGTTGAAGCAAATCTAAACCAGAGTGTGAGGTGTTGTTCGAAAAGCAGGTTTTTAGAAAAGTTGTAATTTTGAATTCCGGTGAAATTGATTTTATGGCGAAAATCATGATGTTTATACAGGTTACGGATTTTTTACACACACACACACACACACACACATATATATATATATATATATATATATATATATATATATATATATATATATAATGGGTTTTGCAGTCGCAACTTATGAGATTGATGTTACTACTGCTTTAATGCACATGAGATTTAGAAATTTTGCAGTCAAATTTTCCTGCTTTATTTTGCTAAATATGTAATGAGTTTGGACCACAGTGCAGGCTTCTATTCGTGGGTCGCTAGTAAACACGAAACGCATCTGTGCGGGATATTGCGCCTTTTTTCTAGCTAATTTTGTGATATTCTTGTGGTCCTATTTAAACTTACTGACCACTAGGTACACCATACCAGAATCATGTACAAATATTAATTTAAGGCAAAATTTGTAAGAGGGCAACTACATGCCGTATGAAGGAATTGATCTAAAAATTCATTCCTAGAAAACACAAAATCGGAGAACCTCAAACATCTGTGCAACCCATAATCTGGGTAAACTCCTTTTTACTGCAAGGTGACATCGACAATGGAGATTTTTTGTGGTTTGCAAATTATCGCGTTATGAAGGCAACCAAATCTTGCAGTTTTTTCTGACAAAAAAGGAAAGCCATTTATTATGTAAACAAATAAAAAATACATACTGTAGTATCGCCACTGAGTAAGATTCGAAGTCATATTTTGCAGAGCTACAGACCAACACCAGTGATAAGCATGTTGGCTTTGGTCTAAAAGACAAACGGATCGTAAGCTACCTAATTTGATTGTGGTTGATTTATAATTTTGTGCCATGTCAAACACTGTCCCCTCGTGTTTTACGCCAATCTGCTGCTGCCTGAGTTAACAGTGCTCTACTGGACAATCGAACTAAGTGTACACGTAAAACGTCACTGAATCAGTGCCGTTTGGTGAGCTTTATTCGCTTGTCTGACGAGGTTGATTTATTGGTGGATACAAAATTACATTCATTGACGTCTGCATTGATTATTCGCTGTTAACAACCTATATCATTTGTGCTTCTCAGACCACGATGATCGGAACTAAATTCCAAAGAATCAAACGCGTTCAACCATACTGTACACATATGAAACGAAAGTTGGAAAGCGATACTCTAACTTTAGCGGTTCTCATATTCACCGGGTCATTCCTATTTCATGAGTTGTTGCTAAAGTTATCATGGTATGTGAACCAATAAAATACTTATGAATCTGCATCCTGAAGTCAACGATTTGAAGTGGTGGATGGGTGGCTCTGAATGTCTCATCCTGAGAGTTTCGTCGTTGAGGGCTATTCTATACAAGGTTTTCTAAGCAGAATCTCGGTTGTAGAACCATAATAACATGTTGTTTGTGTAGTTTGGATCGATAATTCTACCGCCTTAGGGTTCTTCGATGTTTGACTCCTGATCGTATAGAAAAGTAATTAATAATCCCATCAATTACAAATTCGTAGAGTAGACGTCATTTTCGGATTCTACTGCTGGTAACAAATTTGTGTTATTGTAGACTCTGACGCGACTAGAATTCTTTTTGTTAAATATGACACTTTTCATGTAATTCCTTAGGGTACAGAAGGGATTTATGGACCCACGCTCTGAGCTGAATCTATCCTTTTCTTCCCTATTATGTGATTCATGTGAAGTGCAGAGACGGCATGGCATAACCTCAGCGTATGACCTAGGCGCGACTGGTGACAAACTACTAACACGATGGAAATCGCACGAATTAAGATTGAATTTTTTTATGAAAAGAATGATGATCGAATCGTTTCAATGATCACATGCTTCTGTTGCATATAGTGTGAAACTGAGTACTCAATACGTTAAAAAAATTTAATGTGATTTCTAAGTAACGTCGATAATATCAGATCGTCTGGATCGGCATGTTTATGATGTTCAAGAGAAGATTTCATTTAGTGATTATAAACCTGGTGCTGTTTACAAATAAACATACTGCATTATTTATATGTGAATTAAACTTCTGACTGTAATTAAACAAAATATATGGTTATGCAGATAATAGAACCAATATATATATATATATATATATATATATATATATATATCGAGACAAACTTTTGTACGACAATTATAAACAACGCTACATCAGCAAGACATGTTGATGCTTCGTTGCTAAATGAAGACAGCATTCAAATTATTTGTGGACTGTAAATGAAAATTTGAGTTCCATTCCTTACTGACCTGTCTGCTCTAAGGAGCCCTAACAGTTCTACAATCCCACTATTAAAATTTAATAAATCGGAAAGACTCAAACCGTCCAACAAACGACGTGATCAAGTCTCTAAACATGGTTGTAGTTAAATGCACTTAAACAGATGGTATAATACCTAATTTAGTAGAAGAATTTATAAACAGTTATAAAGAAATTGATAGCATTTGGTAAATATTTTTATGGGTACAAACGTTGAAAAAAATCTACTTATGCATAAGTAAATAAATACGAAAATAGTAATATACATATATAAAGAAACACGTAACTTACCTATACAGTGTTTCCGAAGAGAACCTACTTACTTGAGACAAATTAATCAGGCCAATACATTGAACTCTGATTCCCGCTTTAGTGCCACAGAAGTTTGTTTGTTTGCTTTTCTCATGGATAATAATTGTATGTTGTAGCGTTATCAGATTGTCGACATGACAAATAATATTGTCTGGCCAAAAAAATCGGTGATGTGCCTTTTTGTAGTTCTAGCCCTCCAGCGAAGTTAAAACGGTGGCCGTACGTGCAGGATTACTAAATGTCTTTTTCGGAAGTGTCTCAATCAACTCAAGCAATGTTCATTAACTGGGTTCGATAATGATAACTCATAAAAGTGCAGACAACTAGAACTCGTAAATTCTGCTTTATTCGAAGCGCCTGATAATGATCTGAACGGTACCGCGTGAATAAATCGATTCACAATGATGTCCAGAAGAAGGCCACTATATTCAACAATTTTAAGTTGCTATGCGACATAAAGTACTGGCAATATACGTGACCTGAAGACTTTGGCCGTGCTGCTTACAGTATTGTTAACAGCGGTTCGCAAAATCTGCCAAATCAAGGCTAATAACCTTGGTAATTTTGTAAAAGTCGATATGTTCGATGTCACCAGAATTTATAGGTAGTCGAATTCGTTGACGTCTGGCATCAGGATGGCACTAAGAATGATTTTCGGCTATGAATCAAACTTAACCCTCGATAATAAGGAACGCCTATCTTGTACCACAGTCCGCGCTGCAAATATGGAATGCAAATTGTAATTCGCGCGATAACCATCGTATAATAATCATGCCTATAGTAGTATCTGGGTTGTTTTGTTTGATTATCTTGACCCGTCTCGTCACTTTGCGTGAATTAGATACTAAAGAGGAAGTGTAAGTCATATTTTACATTACGTAAGTATCTGAACAACGCTATTAATATTGACGTCTCAGATAAGCCGTTTTTCTGGATTTTAAGGGCACATTTGAAACTGTCGATTGCAATGCTTTATTCGGTAATATACGAAAAAGTGGTATTATCGTTAAATGTGTTAATATCATGCGAGCTCTTTACACAAAGGCTTTTTTGCATCAATGAACTGGCACACAATTTTACTTACATTAGCCAAAGAACATGTACAATTTCTCTATTTACTTCACTATTGCAATTGATATTATTATATTTACTCTTCTGTACGTTCAGGATGTTGGCATCGAATTTCTTCCAGACGGTGGATTAAACAAACTGGCTTATACGCGCTATATTGCAAAATTGTTTTACGATCCCGATCATGCTCAGACAGCCTTGAGCAGATCAAAAATCATCGTTCCGTTTTTTAGGCATGGAATTTGCACGCTTTAAATGTAAGCTAATGCTACATATTCGCAAGTCCCACAGTTGATTCTGCGGCTTAAATTTGAATATTCAATCTGCCTCAATAACTCAGAAGATATGAATGACTAGGTCATTATGAGAGTCGCAAAAGCTAGAGCAGCCTTTGATAATATTTTTAAAATTTCTTCACTAATACTAGTATGTAGGTTTGTCCATATTGACATGTGTACCGTGCATGTTTACTCATAATTTTGGTATACAATAATGAAACATTGGACTTCCGTTTCACAGATTCGAAGTGCTTGTATGCATTCGACCGGCCGTTGTCTGAGAAACGTAGGCCATTTCGATTATTAACCGCAAATAAGGAAGACTAACATGCATAATGTTTACGGATCCATAAAATAGCGACCCTCGTTTGAAAATCAATTATGGTTCGATCATTTACCGTGACTTTAATCACATTTTACATCTGCATTCATTTTGGCTGCTCAGTAGAGCTCTGTACTTCTAGCCCTGGCTAGTTTGACGTAAGGCTTAGAGTAGACAGTGTGTTATATGCCAAAAATAGTCAAAATCAACGATAATAAAATTGGGTTCTATGCAGCCAGTTCGATCACCAGCACGGTATCGCTGTGCTCATTTTAGTTCTTTATTGGAAAGTCGGCACGATACGGCTTCATATCGTGCTTAGTCACGATAGTGTTATAGGTTTCTAGTAGAGTCATCCTCTTCCGAACAATATTGTCCTATGACTGCAAATGATGAACAATTGGTATTGTACACCCGCAAACCACCGTTTTTGCCTCACAACATGAAGCACTAGTTATTCTAGACAAAAAAATCGTACTGTAACTTGTGTCGTTTATCCTGTTGCATTTCCGTTTATGAGGATATTTATAATGATGTTTTTTATGATGATGATGATGATGATGATGATGATGATGATGATGATGATGACAATGATGATGATGATAATAATAATAATAATAATAATAATAATAATAATAATGATGATGATGATGATGATGATGATGATGATGATAATAATAATAATAATAATAATGATGATGATAATAATAATAATGATGATGATGATGATGATGATGATGTTGTTGATTTTGGTGATGATGATGTTTCTGTTATTTTTCTTGCTGACGACGACGACGATGCTGATGCTACTGCTGCTGATGATTGTGATGATGACGATGATGATGATGTTGATTAGAAAGTTAGTGAGATAGATGAGAATAATAATGAGGATAATGTTGCGGACCAAGACGACGACAAAGATAATGCGATTGATCGCGCTGATTTGGATTATGATGATTGTGGTGGTGATGGCGATAGTACTAATGATAATATTAAAGACGAGAATAATGCTGACAATAATAATTATAATGAGACTAGCTATTCTGATTATGATGGTGATGATGACGATAGAATTTGTATAAACATTAAAACACATATCTATCGACTGATTTAAGTTTTGTTACGTGAGAAAACTGATTTTAAAATGATAGTAATTTGTTCATAACATATTTTAAGAGCAACATTGCATTTAAGACATTGTTTGAATCTCATTCTTCACCAGTCGGTATTTGAGCTTTTTTGTTTAAAATGTGAAGACCTGCTGAAAGTTTTTTTCTGAAAGCAGCATTTTTTACAATAAAATTGATACACTCATAAGATTGAGTTTTTCATTCTTTTGCTTTGGCTGTGTCGCTAAATGACATTGAAATTCTACACGGTAGGTTTGCGAAATTGTGCTTAACTTATGATTGAATTATCGTGGATTTCGCGAACTGAACAGAAGTTAACAATTTTAAATTATGCAATCCAGGAATGTTGTCAGTTATTAGATTTAATTTATTCAAATAATAACTTTTTTCCGCGAAAAATGTATTTCGTATGATTTATCTTTCTTCAGACAGCTTTCAGATATTTAATGTTTACGAACCACGGGACGGTGAATGAATTACACTTACTTAAGTCTGTCTAAACTGAATAGCAGTAACCAACTAAGGTTATTTTGCATCCTAACGATTTAGACTGTTTTCCTTTTACTTGTTATGTCTAACAAAATGACTCAGTTGTTAGAGTCCAAGATTCCGAGGCTGACGTGCCCAAATTTGAGTCCTGTCCGCGGAAAATTCGGGACAGTACTTGATGCGTTCCCGATTAGGACGAAACTGGTCTATTGAATGAATTGCCTTTTTATACATTATACGATGCTTAGTTTATAAGGAAAAATGTATGAACATAATGAATCAGGTTTTTATATCATGATCGCAACCTTGATTTAAAAATTGTTACCATCACCCGAGCAACCATGTTCGTTTAATTCTATAAAGGTTCGCAATGTTGGTTGGTAACTTTAGACCGTTCTTTCACGTATATTCAATAACTCTTCATACCGCATTAGTTTACCAAAACTATAAAATAAATATATAACAGCAGGCCTCGCAGTATCATACTGAACAACCTAAGAAGAAAACAGTTAAACAGTGAATTTTGGTCTGATCAATTACACAAAACTTTAGAATTCTTAACACTATTTTTAATACAGTCTATATTCTATCCGTCTAAAATTCATTTGACGACATGATCGTGAATGCTGTGCAATTATAAAATATCCAACAAACTTTTAAGATTGATTCAGCATTATTCACCTTCCCTTTTTCATATCATTCGTTTTTCCTCTGTCTAGAAAAGGTACAGGTGTGCGTCTATCCTGATGTATCATGCATTATCTAAATTGGAGTAAAAAATATATGCTTTATTTTACTTCACTCGGCTATTCTAGTCTCTGAACCGTTTTCAGTTTCGACAGGTATAGTGCATTTACCCTAGTCCCAATTTTTCACATATATGTGTGCTATGCATATAGATTTTTATAGTGTTTGTTTTCACTTTCGGAACAATTATGATTTCAGATGGGGATTTTCGGCTTAGAAAAACTAAAATTCACTCTGTGACCGGATATATCATGGTTTTTGTATTGATCATGAATTTTAAGTGCTGGTCTTACAGACAATGTTAGCTGGATAATTTTGAGAGCAAATTTTGTAAAAAGAACTTCCCAAATCAATTATGTTTCCTGGTATTGCATATGGTGCAGTGCACACTATAATAAAATGTATGATTTTAAAATTCTAACTTCTGCGTCTAACCATTAAAATAGTTGTTTATTGCGTTGAGTCCTTAATAGGTTTTAAACTATGAAGTCTAGTACAATTGTTGTTTAGGAACACGGCTCGTCTCTTTCACTCGTTTGCACAGCATGCTTGTATACACTAAAACGATCATTGATTGCGCGGGCGGTGATAATAATTAGTTAAATCAAAGTTTCGGGCTTCATATTAACGCCTCTTCCATTATATATGCACATGTCAATATAAACTAGGCATTGTATAATGTAGAAAAGTCAATTCATCCGGTGGATCGATTTCGTCCTTATTGGGAACTCTTCACGTACTGTCTAGAATTTGCGGCGGACAGGGCTCGAACCTGGACCCGTCTGCTTTTGAATACGGGACACTCACCATTGAGCCAATCTGCCCCTCTCTTCACACTATTCTCTATCCAATACTAAATCGTTTTCGGATAACCTCTCATTCATGTGGAACCTATATAGAATCTCTTTTTTTAACTCAAGTTCCAGCTAGTCACCCGCAATCTCTTATTGTAGAACAGACAACACACTGCAGGGGAATTGATGCTTATCTGAACATTTATATAATTGAACGAACATTGATTGCGCGGGCAGTGATAATAATTATTTAAATTAAGGTTTCGAGTTTGATATAAACATTCATATCATTATAAATACATTTGTTCGTATAAACTGAACACTGTATAACCTAGAAAAGGAAATCCCATGATCGTTTAGTTATAGAAATGTTTAATTTAACATCACTTCCGAAGGTAGAGTGGTGCCCGTTCCACAATAACAGATTTGAAGTGGCTAGATTGAACTTTAGACGTAAAGTGATGCTACATGGGCTGCAGGTGAATGAATGTCTATCCAAAATCATGAGTGAGTATGCAACTGAAAATTGTGTGTAGTGTGTTGCAAAGTATCTGAGTGGTTAGAGTCAGGAACTCGAAATCAGTAGTGTCCAGGTTCGAGTCCTGTGCACGTAAATTTCTTGACAGTATTTGAAAAATTCTCAATAAGGACGAAACCGATCCAATAGATGAATTGCCTGTTCTAACTGATGCAATGTTGAGTTTAGGCTGACAAAATATACATAGGAAAAACGGTAAGATACAGTTTGTGGCGGAAAACTAATATATGTGCAATTGTATATAAGGTGTTGCGCTCCTAGTAACCAATTAATTAAAATATGATCAGAAGAATAAACCAAAGATAGCATGATCGGAAAGTAAAATCCCGTGAACATTCGTTTCGAGCTTACTGGAGACTCATCAGTAGGTACCAGTATTACGCCCTTTAACCACAATATGTTTGGGTGATGAATATTGGAAAATAGGACGGTAAAATCTCCTTTACGAATGTGAAAACCTGCTGTATTGAATCCAACTTCATATCAAGCCTTCTTGGACAATGTGGGACTTCAAAGCTCAACTTCACTCAGAGAGAGAGTATATAAGGTATATATATATATAGTTATATATATATATATATATATATATTGATATAATGGATTTCAATGTATGCTATAGTTCTACATATTGAGAATTACATCTAATTCTGAACACCAGTTACTCCAGCAGATCCATACCCTCTGGCCCTAATCGCGCTAATTTGTCTAAATTTTAATATAAAGGTTTAACACACAACATGCACGTTATGGATAAACTCGGTTGCTCTCTTGGATATGTATAAGTAAAACCGTTTTAAATGTATAATTTTATCAATTTATATTAATATATTCAGCACAGTTCTATCAATTCGCTCGTTCTGAAAATCAAAATTTATTCCTGATAACTGATATCGATCAAAGCCAGAGTGTATGAATTTGCTGGAGTAATATGTGTACAAAATTATATTTTATTGTCAATTTTGTTTAAATTAAGCAAACATTGAAATCAATTGTGTTGGTACTATGTATCTTTTCGGTACCATAATGTTGGTATCTGTTACTGATACAATATCCGTAGTGTTGGTATTCTTTGCAGACTCGATATAGATATCATATATAGTGAGTTGGCTTCGAAGTCGCATTACCGAAGACTTTATATGGAGTTGTTTTCAGTACTGCTGTTTTTCACATTCGTATAGGAGATTGTATCGTTCTATTTTCCAACATTTCTCACCAAAATATATAGTGTTTAAAAGTAAGTGAATAGTTAATGAGTAAAGGGTATAATACCAGCTCCTACTAATGAGTCGCCAGTAAGCACGAAACGAATGTGCATGAGATTATACTTTCCGTTCATGCTGCCTTTGGTTTATCCTTCTGGTCACAACTGAACTAATTTGTTACTAGGTTCGCAAAACCTAATACATACTTGCATATATATTAACTCTTCGCAACAAACAGTATTTAACTGTAATATATTGAATTGAATGATGTCCTGCTTACAGCGAAATGTGATAACTGATATCGATGAAGGCCAGAGTGTATGGTTTAACTGGAGTAACAGGTGTTCGGAAATTGTTGCAATTCTCAATTTGGGTGAACTTTAGCATAAATTTATATCCATCAGGTTGGTATCATGTACCGACTCGAAACCATAGTGTTAGTATCCGGTACTCATCGATTTCAAAAAAGGTATCAGTTACTAACACAATGGCCATAGTGTTAGTATTCGGTACTCATCGATTTCAAAAAAGGTATCAGTTACTAACACAATAGCCATAGTGTTAGTATCCTTTACAGACTCGGTATATATATTATATAGTGTGAGTTAGCATTGAAGTCGCATTGTCGTTGACTTTAGATTATGTTAGCTTCACTATTACAGGTTTACACATTCGTCTAGGTGATTGTACCGTCCTATTATTCCACATTCTTCTACCAAATATATAGTGGTTAAAGGGCGTAATACCGGCTCCTACTGATGAGTCGCCAGTAAGCACGAAACGAATGTGCATGAGATTATACTTTCCGTTCATGCTGCCTTTGGTTTATCCTTCTGGTCACAACTGAACTAATTTGTTATTAACTGCGCAACACATAATATACAATTACATAAGCAGAATCCCGGCATCAGATTTCAATTCAATATAACTTTCCCGAGTGGCATGGTGTTTGTTGCGTAATGACAGATCGGACGAGGCTAGTTATATCGACAGCTTTTAAGAGATTCAAATTAGGTTCCACCTGCAGGAGAGGCTGACTAAAGCATAAAAATGTTTATGACTTGAACCTGCGTGTAGTATGCGGCACGTGTGGCGCAGTTGATGGAGGCGCAGACCCTGACACAACTGTACACGGGTCCACGATCCGCCCGTGGCAATTTCTGGACAGTACTTGAAGAGTTGCGAAAAAGGATGAAATCTGTCATTGATACCTGATGGAAAGCTGAGTTTATACGGACAACACGTGCATAATCAAATTCCTGCCATCAGACACACACACACATCTACACACACACATCTACACACACACACCTATATATATATATATATATATATATATATATATATATATATTATATATATATTGATTGAAACTGTTGGTATGTCGTATTGAATTCATCTATTATATAGTCATTTCTTCATCAATGTTAGTTTGAACTTCTAAGCGGGTTTTAGAACACACGTTTGGTTCAAAGCCTCTATGAAAAATCCAAGACGTAGACTGATTTTCATTAGTACGATACAATGTTAAAACCAACTTTTTGCATTTGATTTAGTTTATGCTGTCAGCAGTTATATCTTGAAAAATTTAGTTCAATAAGCTGACCTGCTCTGATGCCTCAATTTGTTTGCTGGATATGATGATGAATTCTAGTGTCATTGCAGAATTTTATAATGGCGGATATTATAATTTAAATAACTTTAAAGATGAAAGAGATATTACATGCACATCGCAATATTCAAGTCTTGAGATATTAAGTTATACTACTAGTACTAATAATGTTACTACTGCCACTACTACTACTACTACCAATATATAACATTACTCTAACATTATACACTTATGCTTCTCTACCAGACAACTGTGAAATTTAGAGCTTTCTGTGGAATGCAATTGAACTCTGGGTCGCCTATTCGCAGTGTGGCGCTGTAACTTTGCTAATCTGACCTCATTTTATTATCGGGCTCGGTATATGTAAACCTAGCAGTATTATAAATCCTCCATTAAAGTTCAATTAGTCGTAATAAAAACAGTCACAAAGGTAAAATCATGTCATTGCTTAGCATAGTATATATATATATATATATATATACATATATATATACATACTATATATATATATATATATATATATATATATATATATATATATATATATATATATATATATATAGCTACCTTTCTTTGTCAGTGTTTGATAGATAGTGTTGTCAATCCTTAATATTGTATCGATTAAGAAACGTCGCAGTTATAATGAACTGAGCCAGTGAAACTGGCTTGTTCTCACTAAGAGCCAGGTTGAAGAAAATCACATTGCGCTTCTATGCAATAAGTCAAAATAATGTATCTTTTATATAGCTCGATGAAATCGAGTTGCTTAATTGGTTTTGCTACTAAGCGTTGCTATGTGGTCCGTGCAATATTTTGATTTAACGCTTTACCTATCGAGTTATTCAACTAGCCAGTTATTAATTGCGTGGAGGGTGATGAATATTATGCAAATCAAGTTTTTGGACATGAAGGAAACGAGAATCCATATTTGAGCCGACCGCACAGATTAGCACAACGAACTAGCACCTACTGACTTTTTTCGCCAGCAACAGCTTTCGAGGGAAACTCGTTAGCGATGGTAACCCAGCAATGTATATTTAATGGTTATAAAGAAAGAAATGTGACTTTTACTCTGAAGTGTTTCATATGCTTTCTTCTTGGTTGGAATGTGAACTGCAAAAAATACTCGGTAGTCGCAATCATAAAGTTTTTTACAGGTTGCACTAAATTCATATAATTTTTGAATTTGTACATTATTTATTACAAAAATGTCGATGAATTTTGCTCACTCGAAAAGACGACAATCCTAATTTTTCTTTTTATCAAGTTTGTCAGTTTGAAGTAAACCAACCAAATTGTAGTTAACCATAGGAAAACTACTGTCAGTCAGTTTCGCTATAGTGTTCGAAGATTGATTAAATACGATGGGATTGGTGTCTACTTCAAGTTCGCAAACTTGATTGAAAGAACTGTAACAAATATCCGCACAATCAATGACTGCTTATTTGTTACTATTTGTTATGAACTTAGGCGTATTTAGATATTCATATTTGAAAAGATACTTTGTTCGTTTGTCCAGATTGAATTTCAGGTTAATTTTGCATGATTTAGGTAAACCAGTAGCGTTTGAAATTTTCGGACTATTCCTACTTGATTTTGTTTAAACTGAACTCCTGGTGGATTTATTAGCTCTCCTGGTTTATATCACTTCAAAAATTATGATCATACATAATAAAAACCGGACTGTTTAATCAAACTGGTTTGTATGATGTACTCTGATGATCATTATAGAAGGTCGAAAGCCGTCAGTACGTGTGTCCGACGGTAATGTTGCTATATTGTATGATTACTGGTTAAATACAATGGGATTGGTGCTTACTTCAAGTTCGTAAACTTGCCTTAAAGAATTGTTACTACTACCCGCGCAATCAATGCTTGTTTAATTTCATACATATGAGGCGCAAGGCTGAAAAAAAGTTACTGTTGGTGACTGCATAGAAATTGTGCAGCCGACAATTCCTGTCAATTACAATGTATGCGAGACTGCTAGCGGTGAGAGCCGCATATCTAATTTTTCTTCCCATGTATATGCATTGCGGTTTGATCCTCGCTAGTGAGTTTGCCGTCGTACTCTGATGATGCTTATGGAAGGTCGAAATTCGTAAGTACATTTGACTGACGGCAGTTTTGATATGTTATTCGACGTCTAGAAAAATACTACGGGATTGATGGTTACTTCAAATTCGCAAACTTCATTTAAAGAATTGTTACCACCATCCGCGCAATCAATGATTGTTTAATAGAATACACCGAAGTCAGCGTGAATCGGCGGTAGAGTCTCATGTGCACACGCGTTTCGTGCTTATTGGCGATTCATCAGTAGGAGTCAATATTACGCCCTATACCCACTAAATATTTTGTCAAGAAATGTGGAACAATTAGACGGTACAATCTCTTGTCTTTATGTTATAGGTATGGCATACCTAGTAACATGCTACTTCAATTAGAAGCCGGAGAATAGGCTAAAGTCAGCATTACAAAATAGGACATAGTTAATGCAAATGATTCAACCGGCATGAACTTATGTGCCACGGCCTTACCAATTAAACTGGATTTAATTAAGATTTTAATTTCATTTATTAGGCTCAGCTCAACTTCTATTCAATCTCTTGTACTTTATGGACACAAGAGTTCTTTTTCATCGCTACATTTGTCCTCCAGCTGCAGTACATAATCTAATTCTCCAATTATTATAACGCGTGTGCTGTTTCAAGATTAATAAAAAAAATAAAGTCGAAATGTCGTTAACATGCGAATTATGCGCTACTAAGCTAGACATGTTCCATAACCGTAGCGTTATTGGCCTCAGAAGCTAAAGAATACACCGTTTGCTGTCTGCCTCAGATAATACTTCTCAGTATAAATGCGTAATTGGTCGATCAGCTTAGGTAGACCAATCGACTTGAAGTTTACTAACCGAAGACGAACATTGCAATTTAAAGGCCTGTGTCAAATCGAATGATGAATACACGTCCGCCGTTGTGCTCCACCATGCTCACCAGAAATGAGTTAGAAATACATGGCGCGCTATGAATAAGAAATAATTAGAACAATATTTGTTCAAGCAGAATAGGCGGTGAGCCCGAACTAGAGTTGATGCACGTAAATGATTGTACATTTCCGTTGTGCTCGGTCTCTCTCTCTCTCCATCTCTATTTTTTCTTATTTTTCTTCCACATTTAAATATGCCAATTTGTAGATATTTTAGGATAACATTTCCTTTTACCCTTAGACATGAAAATAGTCCCTTAATTTATGCAGAGCCTAAAATTCCAGCAAAAACTTCAAATACGTCATATTATGATTGGTTCTCTTTGACAATGTTAACTTAAATTGGTATGGAGCCTGTATCCGACCCCTAAATTGTAATGTTAAATTACTTGATCCTTGTTTTGTGTAATTTTTTGGCATTCGGTCGCCAAAAATTAATTTTACATGTTATGTGATTAATTTTTCAAATTCCTTTATTTTGATAGTGTCAATCTTCTTCTATCCATCTGAGTAGCTATATTATATGTGAAATTCATGTTTGAATGCCTACGTTTTGTTTTTATTTCCGTGCAGTTCTGCTTATTTTTGTTTAGAAATAATGTAGATTTGTTTTCAACGTATGTGTAAAAGGCGGTAAGGTGATTGTATGGGAGACTAATAGGAGTGAAAGTCGCATTTACTCTTCTCCATTCCTTCTAGATATACAATTCTGTTTACTTCTTGATCGTAAGTTTCCAGACATGCCCTGCTGAGAACCATACTTATTTTATTGTTCATATTTGTCGTTATGAATAATAAATGAGCTGATTATCGAAATATTTCAAAGAAAATGTGGCAGGTTAGCTCAGTGGTTAGAGCACCAGATTCTAAAGCAGACATGCTCAGGTACGAGCCCTGAACGCGGCAAATTCTGGACAGTACATGATGAGTTCCCAATAAGGACAAAACAGGTCTACTTAATGAATTGTCTTTTCTAAATTATACAATGCTTAGTGAATACTGACAAATGTATGCACACAATGGGACAGGTGTTTATGTCAAGATCGCAATCTTAATTTAATTAAAATTAGACCATTGACAAAATTTAATTGTTAAAAAATAGAGTCCAAGTAATTCAATTGAAATGTTTTATTGTGTATTTTTTTACGAATTGAAAGTATATCAGTGGAGCCATGATTGTCTGTGTTTCTTTTTTTTGTATAGACGGCTTTGTCATTAGCTTATCTCAGCTACAAGAATCTGTTCATCCTTATTGAGTTGACGTCATTTGCATTCGTCGTGATAGCGGCAATGGCGGTCTGCTGTCTTCTACGTCTTCGCTACCTTGAAGCAAAGGCAATTCGTGCAGGAATGTCTGTGCCAAAGGCTCCATTTCGCGTGAGTAAATTCTGTATAAATTCTTAATTCTTGTTTTACCTTCTAGTGCAGAATACGCATTGCAATAAAAGCTAATAAATTTTATTATTATTGAATTGTACGTATGCATGCGTGTATGTATATTTGTATGTATGCATGTTTCTACGTATGTCTATATATGTATGCATGTGCGAATGTCTGCATGTATGGATGGATGAATGTATGGATGTATGTATGTATGTATGTATGTATGTATGTATGTATGTATGTATGCATGTATGTATGTATGTATGTATGTATGTATGTATGTATGTATATATGTATATATGTATGTATGTTTGTATGTTTGTATGTATGTATGTATGTATGTTTGTATGTATGTATGTATGTATGCATGTATGTATGTATGTGTGTGTACGTATTTGTGTGTGTGTATTTTTGTCTGCATTTATGTGTGTATGCTTATATAAAGGTATGTATATATATATATATATATATATATATATATATATATATATATATATATATATATATATATATATATATATATATGACGTCAACGATGTCACATGACCGGAAAAAATCATAGTAATAACATCCGTACATTTAATAGTCTAAATAATGAAAGTTTTCGTAAATATTATTTAAAACATTGTTTTATTCCTAAATGTTTTCGATATAAATTAAATTTTAATTTAAATGCGTATGGTATTTTTCTTAAGCATGACCTTGGTGTAAATACTATGGAAACATTGATTCTTTATTTAAGTTAGCGTAAATATAATTTTATTAAGGAGAAAACTAGATTAACAATGATGCTACTTTCTCTCTTGGACGCAGATGATTTTAAATTTATGGAGGAGTTTACTAATAAAGCCTGTAATAGAGAAATTAGAACATTCAGAATTAGACATGATAGAAAACTGGCTTATTTAGTAATCTATAGACCTTCACAAAACAGTATTAATTAAATCGTAACTAATCGTCTTGTTCATCTATCAACACTACATTTTAAGATGCATCATGTTGGATTACTTAACTGTGGCTTGAACATGGCATTTCCAAGTGAAAGATCCATTAGAAATGATGTTATAACAGAAGATGTTAAAACAGCGAAACGTCTTTAAAATATGTATATGTATATCCTTAAAACTGATAAAGCGAATAAAGATCTTAGGATCGTCGTACTACCGGACTATAAACTAAGCATGATAATAAAATCAACAGATTTAAAATCCTACATAATGACTGTTTTAAAACAATAGACTCCTTAACCAAAAAGAAAACTTTAACCCTTAGAAGCATCAGGAGTTTTTGCAGTTAAAAACTCATTGATTAAGCGGGTTGTAGTAACAATTATTTAAATCAAATTAGCAAGCTTGGCGTAAACAACAATCCAATTGTATTTAACCATTCGTCGGATAACATAGCAAGACTACCTTCATTAAGAAAACTAACCCTTAGAAACACCAGGAGTGCATGAAAGCACACGTAGCACTGTAGTCACGTGTATGATGGTGCAACCATGAGTTCCGTCTATGTAAGAAGGGAAAAACATAAAACTGCATGTAAATGCAGGCATATTACTAGATCTGATCTTGCTCATCATGCAGTGGAGCCTGGGCACACTATTAACTGGAATAATTATGGATGCATAGCGATATGGAGTCGTAACTGGATGAAGAGTTTGATTATGGTATCTATCAAACTTTTAATCAAGCTATGATATTATGAATGAACAGCTGTGAAAATTTCGTCAGGCTCGATTTACAACACATCATTAGCTTAGAGGAGATTGCACGAATAAGAATTTGAAGCTAGCTCCAGTAAATGATTAAGAATATCAGATTAAGATTGATTTATTAGCGGGCCTATTATATAATTAATGGTTAATCACTTATTGGTAGCTCGATTTGAAATACATCATTGGCCAATATTTGGATAAGATGTTTGCACAAACAAGAACCTGAAGATAGCTCCAGTAAAAGTTTAAGAATATCGGATTAATATTAACTTATTATGTCATTATTTGGTAATTACTTATTGAGAGTGTAATCCTTTCAAACGTCGTCCTTTAACGGTTCTATTATTGTTTAGGGCTCTTAGTGAGCTGAATTCCAATTAGAGTACACTAATATTTTCCTTGCATTGCTTATTATTTCGTTAATTACTTTTCATAATTGTTTTTTCATGTTATGACATATTTTCATAACTAAATTTGGCTCATTTTACTAAATTTGATCAATTTCTCGAATATAATTTATTCTTTACCTTGCTCCCACTCTATCTATTGAGATCACTCTAGTATTACATAATTTCACATATCGACATTATAAAAATAGGTCGGACGCGTGCAATGTATAAATTAACATCTATTGACTAAAGTTTCACTTAGATGGATTTTACATGTGCATGAATTATATTTACCTGAATATTTTCGGTTATATATAGTTATACCCGCCTATCTAATGATATGACAACAACTATTATTAAACAAGTTCGTCCTTAGTAAAACTCGAGTGGTTTGAGTGAATGTTCACGCGTATATGGTTCGCTTGCTTATAATTTTAATCTACCTCGGCATGTAGTTATTAAGAGTGTAGTTGATTTATTGGGCTCTCCATCACATAATGTGTGGACACCTTCAATTTCGTCATTTCGCATGGTGAGTATAAAACGTATAGTAAAACGCATGTAGAGAGTGAATTAAAATTCAAACATTATAGTTTCATTTAGCTGATTGTACAAAGCGGTGATGGAAATACAAAAATACGTGACGCGCATCCATCTAATGAAAGGTCAATTAAACGAACATTGGTTGCGCGGGTGGTGATAACAATTATTATAATCAAGGTTGCGGTCTTGATATAAACACCTGACCCATTAATTACTTACATATGTCAGTATAAACTAAGAATTGTATAGTGTAGAAAAGGCAATTCATCCAGTAGACCGGTTTCGTCCTTATTGGGAACTCATCAAGTACTGACCAGAATTTGCCGCGGACGGGATACGAACCTGGGCACGTCTGCTTCGGAATCTGGTGCTCTAACCACTGAGCTATCCTGCCGCACACACTACACACAATTTTCAGTTATATACTAACTAATGTAACTTGGTTAGTCAATTTTTCCTTTAGGTGGAGCTCATATGGCATTCCATTTAGACCCAAGGTTCCAACTAACCATGCCCAATCTGTCATTACTGAACAGACACCACATTACATGGGGAAGTGGTATTGAAATGAACATTTATATAATTAAACGAACATTGGTTGCGCGGGTGGTGATAACAATTCGTATCCTGTTCGCGGCAAATTCTGGCCAGTACTTGATGAGTTCCCAATAAGGACGAAACCGGTCTACTGGATGAATTGCCTTTTCTACACTATACAATTCTTAGTTTATACTGACATATGTAAGTAATTAATGGGTCAGGTGTTTATATCAAGACCGCAACCTTGATTATAATAATTGTTATCACCACCCGCGCAACCAATGTTCGTTTAATTATATAAATGTTCATTTCAATACCATTTCCCCATGTAATGTGTGTCTGTTCAGTAATGACAGATTGGGCATGGTTAGTTGGAACTTTGGGTCTAAATGGATGCCATATGAGCTCCACCTAAAGGAAAAATTGACTAACCAAGTTACATTAGTTAGTATATAACTGAAAATTGTGTGTAGTGTAGTGTGCGGCAGGATAGCTCAGTGGTTAGAGCACCAGATTCCGAAGCAGACGTGCCCAGGTTCGTATCCTGTCCGCGGCAAATTCTGGCCAGTACTTGATGAGTTCCCAATAAGGACGAAACCGGTCTACTGGATGAATTGCCTTTTCTACACTATACAATTCTTAGTTTATACTGACATATGTAAGTAATTAATGGGTCAGGTGTTTATATCAAGACCACAACCTTGATTATAATAATTGTTATCACCACCCGCGCAACCAATGTTCGTTTAATTATATAAATGTTCATTTCAATACCATTTCCCCATGTAATGTGGTGTCTGTTCAGTAATGACAGATTGGGCATGGTTAGTTGGAACTTTGGGTCTAAATGGATGCCATATGAGCTCCACCTAAAGGAAAAATTGACTAACCAGAGTTACATTAGTTAGTATTTAACTGAAAATTGTGTGTAGTGTAGTGTGCGGCAGGATAGCTCAGTGGTTAGAGCACCAGATTCCGAAGCAGACGTGCCCAGGTTCGTATCCTGTCCGCGGCAAATTCTGGCCAGTACTTGATGAGTTCCCAATAAGGACGAAATCGGTCTACTGGATGAATTGCCTTTTCTACACTATGCAATTCTTAGTTTATACTGACATATGTAAGTAATTAATGGGTCAGGTGTTTATATCAAGACCGCAACCTTGATTATAATAAACTGGAACTTGTACTGTGTTAGTCGCAACACAGATCAGCGTATAGCATCAAGTCTTTCAATAAGCTAAGGTGCATTGTACTCTTTAACCAGTTCCTTCTAGATCACCATTTTTGTAATTTTAAAAATTTTGGATAGTGACTGCAACAACTAACTCGGTTTGCCAGTTCTTGCCTATCATCGGATGAACGTATAACGCACTCATCATTACAAGCAACTATAGTAAGCGCGAATCGATTAGGTAACCGGCGGGGTTGATTGAGATACCATCAAAAAATTGATTTAGGTATTGAATAAATAATTCTTACAGAAAAAAATAAAATAAAAAATGTTATGTTTAAATTTAATGTAACTACAGTTACTATGAGAGTCGTTAAATGACGATCAATGACCTCCTCTTGAACTATTTTTTTTAATATGTACGAAATGCCATGATAATTACCACGATTGGCGAACATGAGTTTCGCAAAGATCCGATTGATCCCCATTTGCAAGTACGCATCGAGTTCACCTTCGTGGTGGCGGGATGCTGATTCGTCCATTTTCTCCGAATGAATCCATATCGTTCATACTAACCACTGGAAATGAGGTACGATCTAATCTTCGTGGACTGGCAACGTTTCGATTTTCACATTCGTCTATGAGATTGTGGCGTCCTATTTTCTCACATTCCTCACCCAAATACATAGCGGGTAAAAGGCGTAATACCGGCTCCTACTGATGAGTCGCCAGTAAGCACGAAACGAATTTGCACGAGATTATACTTTTCGTTCATGCTTTCCTTGGTTTATCCTTCCGGTCATAATTGAACTAACTTGTTACTAGGTTCGCAACACCTAATACATACTTGCATATATATTAGCTCTCCGCCACAAACAGTACCTAACGTGTGCACATATATTTGTTTGCCAGTAATTCTAAATGTGACGATAGTACATGAAATGGAGAAAACTCAACAGGCTATAATTAATAAGATGCATTTATATAAAAAGTATAAATTATTTGTCTGACGAATATCCTTTAAATTTTTGCTGAGTGCCAGCTTCATATTTTGCAATGCCCGCGTTTTGCGTACGCGGGTTGTGGCTTTGCGCTAACAGTTATACAGAGATCCGATGGATCACAATTTCCACGTATGAATCTGTTTGTCTTCGATCGGGCTGGGTGCCTATTCGTCCCTTCCTTCCGAAGGCTTCAACATCGTTCATACTAGCCATTGGAAATGCAAAAGTATAAGTCAAACTTTTAATACTTTATTTGTGCAGTGTAGACTGAGTCATTTTTAGTGCGTGAGGTTGCTTTCCACTTGATCATGTTGCAGAACCATCTTTTTGTAGGCAAATGGCGGCTACCAACGACGTGAGCCTATAAAATGTCTAAAGCATATTCGGATGCAGCGCCCAAAACAGCAAAGCAAAATCAAGCCTTGACATTCGAATACGCATTTAATAACAAAGTGGATAGAGGCCGTTTTATTACGAGAATACTAATATGCACTTAACAATCTTTCATTTATATAAATCCTGGGTTTTCATTTGATTATGGCTGTGACAACTAGTCTGGTTTTTAGTTTAACTTCTATTTCGTGTTTCTGTTCCTTCGTCAGTGTACACGCATATGTGCCTATGCCAGTGTCTGTGTGCATGTTTTTTTGCAAAGTGATGTCTGATTTTCAATTTAACTTCTATTTGTTGGTGGTTTATTTCGGGTTTGTTTGTCAGTACATTTGCGCATGAATTTGTCCGCGTTTGAGTGTGTGTGTGTGTATGGGGCATTCTCATTTTATTGGAGAGTGATGTCTGAGATCTAGTCATTCTTGTTTTGATGGCTTGCGTTTTGACCAAGTGTTCGTTTTGTTGGCTACTACGTGAACGACGGTTTTCCCTGCATGTCGCCTTTCGGAGGATGAGTGCGAATATAGGGTGATTAGTCATAATTATAAGGTTCAGTCAAACGATCAATTTTTGCCAAGGACACATACTGACACGCAATACAGAATCGACACAGGGAAAGTAGTCTTAGCAAAAAAATTGGGCCACTGATTCCGGTGGCGGTGTTTTAGAATGTAGCGGAGTGCATCAATTTGAGCCGCATTTTCCATTTCCAGTCGGAACCCAGCCTGGATTGGCCTAGTTACCTTCTCTCGCTCTGCGCGAATCCTTCAAAGGATAGTGGTAGTAAGCACCATTGATGCAGCGCGTTGCAAACTGATACCATCGTAGTTGGCAGAAGTGCTATTGTCATCTTTTTGTGGATTGGAAGCACAACAGCACATTTTCCCCAGTTTGAAAAGAACTTCACCCTACTTTTTGGGTATTTAGTTTGTTCAGGCCTGTCTGAACTTCTCATGAGATCACAAGTTTCTAAAACTTTATCAAAAGTAGAGGTTTCAAAGTTTATCGAATAACAATTTCAGGAAGTCACTTATTCACTAACCACGACGTTTGCAATAGGTGGAGTATTGAGGAGTTTTTAGAAGTGATTGCCAAGTTTTGCATCAGATACTGATGGCGCTCGAACTCTAATGACAGAATGACTGCTACTAATACGGTGGATTTTACTGTACAACTTCAACGATTTGCTACGCTTCGGCGCATTTTCCAGCTCATTAGCGAAATTAAGCCAGTGATATTCCTCCTCTGCTGTATAGCTGGCAGAAACCAAGCTATAAGCTTACAAACAAAAACGCTGTCCTTTAGTTTCGCAGCAGATGTCGAATTTTGGAGAGCTTTGGTATTAGTAGAGGTGTTATATGAGTTCATAAACTTTATCTTAAGAAGACACGCCGAGACTTGGTTAAGCGTTTCCTTTATAGCATTACATATGCTGCGCGGTATGCTATCGGCTTTAATTAAAAGCTGCTCAGCGGACGCATATGCGTCCTTGAAGCTATTGTCAACAATTTTATTTTGTTTCATTACATCTGTATTCGGACGCCAGTCGGGCTGACGCACGGAGCGGAATTTAAATCTCGATCTAACGGCCAGAAAACTGCTATCAAATCTATTAATTTAGCCTGTACAACAACCGTTGTGCGCTCTCGTGTCGCAGAAACTAAGAATCAACGTCTGTTTACCGGAAAAAGGTCTACCTGAGTACGATGACATGTCATCGTTCCACCTGCGTGGATCATATTGGTGCGCCTTGTAGCATTAAGACACTTGTGGTGCTGTAAAATTGAGTTTATCACATTAAGGTTAAGACTAAGAGCAAGATTGGAGAGCTTGTGGCTGCCACCATAGCTATTTTCAACCAGAGTTTATTCTTCATCAGCTACATTTCCTGTACACTCTAGAATTAGTTTGGCGTTGAAATAAATGGTAACCACTAAGACGTCGGAACACTGCTCAAGGCCAGAAGCCAAATCTGGTAGCTTTTTTAAAAAAATCATTAATTTCATTAAACAATCATTGATTGCACGGGTGGTGGTAACAAATATTTAAATCCAGCTTTCGAGCTTGAAGTAAGCATTGTACGTAACCTGTCGTCGAACAACATTGCAAACCAACCGTCATTCACAGATATTGATGCGTTTCAACCTTCTATAGCAATAGCTCACTTTGAGGTCGAGATCGCACCAAGGGTCCTATCTAAGGCTGGCATGAATTCAACAGAAAGTCTTCGCAAAAGTGCACGTATTATGAACAAGCAGTCAGCATAATGATGGAAGCACCCTTCGAGCCGCAGAAGTGTATATAAAATATTAAATATTTCTATTTATATTTAACTAAATAGATCTGCTTTATACGAGAAAAATTATATAAATAATTAATTAAAAATAAAGAATTTGTGTTAAATTAAGCAATATGGCTTCTGACGGTTTGGAAAACTTAATAAGAGTATTAACTGCACGAATGAAAATTTTGACTACGAAGATATTGATAATTAAGTCTAAACTGGATGACACACTAATAATCAATTCTGAGGTAATCCGCATAAATGACCCAACCAATATAGGTGAATTCAACACATTCCATGATGATCATCAGACTACAACGCCAAACGGCCTAGCGACGGTCAAACCGCAATGCATATGTATGGAAAGCAGAAGTAGATATGCAGCTCTCACCTATAGTAATCATGCATACATTGTACTTGATTGGAAATGTCGGCTGCACAATTTCTATGCAGTGACGAAGTTTAAAATTTTGTAGCTTTCTCCACACACACACACACACACACATATATATATATATATATATATATATATATATATATATATATATATATATATATATATATATATATATATATATATATATAAAATACAATTAAACAATCATCATCTGACGGTAGTTTTGATATGTTGTTAGATGACTTGTTATACAAAATGGGATTGGTGTTTACATCAAGCTTGTAAACTTGATTTAAAGATACATTAATTTCACTTATCGTATCCAAGATTTTCTTTCGTGGGTTCCAATTTTCACTTTGGGTTCCTCAATAATCTATTTTATCCCATTTTTGAAGTACGCGTTAAATTTGTCTACGTGGTGGTTGGGTTATAATTCGTCCCCTTACTCCGAAGGCTTCCACACCATTCATACTAACAATTGTAAAGAGATCTAACAACAAGTATAAATGAGGCAGTTTAAACTAATATTTACACTTGACATATTGATTTTCAACTTAGTGGGTGATGTGTTTGCCATTGAAAAAGACCTCCGTACCCGGAGGTCGAAATATCTGGGAAAATCATGATGACAGTGGATTCAAACATTTCGATACGCAATCCGAAAATCAGGTAAACTGGAAATGAAGTTCGATCTAACCTTGGTTGTATGTCGACGTTTATGTGCTATGCTTCTTAAACAACGATGGACGATTACCGGTAAACGTATGAAATCATTATCACCCTGTGGCAAATTCTCACTTATGTTTATTAAGACTATACGAGCAGATGCATTGTACATACGACCTTCAAGGCAGAGTGAAAAATTTACGTTTTTCCATAAACGACGAAGGTTGGAGAAAGTGACTATAGCTTTCGAGCTTCTCAAGCTTACTTCATCAATCATATTGCATGAGTTATTAATCGAGATGCCAAGGTATGTAAGCCTGTCAAGAATGTTTAGATCTTTACTCCGTAGTCGCAGAGTTTGAGTGAGTAGTGGATGATCCTGTATAAGTGCTGTTCATTTAGATGGTGCGAAAGATAGAAAGCCCTCTATTAATCAATTAAAGGTGGCCTGAGAAGAATTTCGATTGTCGAATAATAATCCAATATCGTCTGCACAGTCAAAATCGATTAATCTACCGCCCGGGAGAACTTCGACATCTGCATCCTGAACGTATGAAAGTGTAATGTTGATAACAACATATATTACGAAATTAAAAAAAAGTAAGGAAAGTTGAATTTCTTAACGAGCATTACTGCTCGTGGTTAAATTATGTGTTAATTCTTTGTAGACGTTAATGTAACCCGAATTGTTCGTCTAGAGAGCGCTTATAGTATTTACAAATTTATTGAGTATACCTTTTTTGACAGATAATTGAGTAGAATATTGCAATCCGTTGAGTCACATGCGCCCTGAGAGTCCAGAACGTTGACTGTTGTGGGATGGCGATATGCATTTCGCTGTTCAATAACTTGCATCAAGGTAAAAATATTGTCTATATAACCACGACCTGATCGAAATCAGGCTTGTTGCTCTCTGGTATGTGATTCACGCGAAGCGCCAAGACGGCGTGAGATAATCGAAGCAAATAACCTAGGTATGACTCGAGTCAAACTTATACCACGATGACTATTACACAAATTGCAATTACTTTTTAGAAGATATGAATGATGGCCGACTCAGTCTAAGCAATCAGTACAATCACCTCATTCCATGTAATACGAAAAAGGTTAGTCAACGCCGTAGTCCCCAAATATGCTCAAAAGCAAATCATCATGGTCTGCGGCTTTGCGACGTTTAAGAGACGGGCTTGTATTCCGTGTTTTTAACTCTGATGATTATTCGAGGTTATATCAACTGTCCTTTTGGACAAATTCTAATTAGTAGTGGGTACTATTGCAGGAGAAATTAAATTTAATTAGTCGTATAGAATATTCTTTACGTAATCGTAAACTGTGTATTTCACCAACAATGAATACATATTCCTTGTTGCAGGTGGACGCTTGTCAGTATCACCGTGAGCACAAAGGTACAGCTAATCAGCCCCGATCTAACATAAAACAATCACCTTGCCAAACGTGGAAATGATGTTGAACTAAAGTGTTTAGACATGATTTAACTATATGTGTGTTTATACATTTGTGTGTATTTGAGTATAGATTAAACTTTGCACAATTTATCATGTACAATCCGTCTATTCGACTATTATTTTGCCCTTATAGGACAAATATTTAGTAGAAGCTAGGACATCTGTAAGCAGAAAACTAATTAACAATATGGCTTACTCCCTTTGCTATGTGACCCATGCATTACGAGCATTTCAATGTTTAATTAAAGCAACAACATTATTTAGTCAATTTTGCGCCATGTGGAAATACCTTTATTTAAATAATTGATTACGCAGGTGGTGGTAAAAATTCTTTAAATCAAGTTTGCGAGCTTCAGGTAAACACCAATCCCATTGTATTTAACTAGTTGTCGAACAACATAACAAAACTACCGCCAGCCGCAACGCACTGACGCGTTTCGACCTTCCATGACGGCAAACTGACTAGCGAGGATCAAACCACATTGCATATATATGGAAAGAAAAATTAGATATGCGGCTCTCAACTCTAGTAGTCTGGCATACATTGTACTTGACTAGAAATTTCGGCTGCACAATTTCTATGCCGTCATGAACATTAGCTGTTTGTAGCTTTCGCCACACAAACATATATATAGACAATACAATTAAACAATAATTGCCAAGGTACTCTGATGATGTTCATGGAAGGTCGAAACGCGTCAGTGCGTTGCGACTGGCGGTAGTTTTGTCATGTTGTTCGACGACTGGTTAAATACAATGGGATTGGTGTTTACATCAAGCTCGAAAACTTGATTTAAAGAATAGTTAACACCACCCGCGCAATCAATTGTTAAATTGTGTTGTCTATTTATATGTGTGTGGCGAAAGCTACAAACAGCTAATGTTCGTGGTTGCATGGAAATTGTGCAGCTGACATTTCCAGTCACGTACAATGTACGCAAGAGTACTAGAAGTGAGAGCCGCATATCTAATTTTTATTTCCATAAATATGCAATGCGGTTTGATTCTCGCTAGTCAGTATGCCGTCGTACTCTGATGATAATCATGGAAGGTCGAAACTCGTCAGTGCGTTGCGACTGGCAGTAGTTTTGTTACGTTGTTTGACGACTGGTTAAATACAATTGGTTTGGAGTTTACTTGAAGCTCGCAAACATAATTTAAAGAATACCTTTATTTCCATTTCTAAAAATTAAATTTTACTAAACATACAATTGTTTACATTTATGTAAAATAGTCTTTCTGAGGTATTACTTTTAAATACAATTATATATTATTTATACGTTCTTTGTTGCGAAGAACCAGTATGAATTCAGTTGTTTATTAGGTATTGTGCATCTAATAACAAATTGGTTCAAATACGATCGGAAGTACAAAATTCAGCATGAACGAAAGTGTTAGGTTGATATACACATGCATTTCGTGTTTACTGGCAACTCATTAGTAATAGCCCTTACTAAAAGCTATACTCACTATATATTTTATCAATGAATGTGAGAGCCTTCGACGATACAATCTCCTATATGAATGTGTAAACCTGCAGTAGTGGAGCTAACTTCATATAAAATCTTCCACTATGCAACTTAAAAGCCAACTCCTATGTAAGGAACACACCGAGTCTATAAATTGTGTCAACATGTTTGTTTTAAGAATATGGATCCTGTACCAGGTACTAACAAAATGGATTAGGAAATAGGCTAAATTTTACCAAAATTGAGAATTACAAATATTTCTGAACACCTGTTATGCCGGAAAATCCATACACTTTTGCCTAGATCGACATCAATTATCAAATTTCGTGAAAATCATTACATTATTCAATTATATATATATTCCTTGTTACGGACAACTAATATATATGTAGCATTAAGTTTTGGCACTTACTGATGAATCGCTTGTAAACAGGAAACGTATGCAAAAATGAGATTACAACCTTCGTTCGTGCTGCTTTGTTCATCTGATTCTATTTAAACTATTTTTTTACTACGTGTAGGTAGATGAAATTATGATATATTTAATTGAATGCATTAATGATTACTGTGAAATGTGATAACTCGTGTCGACCAAATTTAGAGTGTACAGATTTGCTGGAATAGCAGGGGTTCGGAAGTAGTAATTCTCAATTTTAGTCAAATTTAGCTTTTTTCGTTATCCATTGTGCTGATGCCATGAACAGTTTTTATTTTTGATAGCCAGTTGTTGTTAACTTTCACAGTCATGTTATATACTATATAAAGTGAGTTAACTTTGAAGTCGCATTGTCAAATACTTTATCTGGAGTTAACTGCATTATGGCTTCATTTCACCTTCGTATAAAGATTGTACTGCCCCTATCCGACGTTTCTTGATTAAATATGTAGTGCGTATATGGTGTAGTATCGGCTCCTACTGAGGAGTCGACTGTAAGCATGAAACGTAAATGTACATGAAATTACACTTTTCGTTTATGATTACTTTCGTATATCTTTTTGGTTCTATTTGAACTACTGTGTTACTGTGTCCGCAAAACCTAATACACAGCCGCAAACATGATAGTTCTCCGCGATGAACAATATAAAATTACTACAAATTATTATAAACGCATCGAATGCACTTTATCCACCTTTTTAACTTTTTTTAAGGCCTTGTTTGCATATTTCATTGGCGCCTATCTATATTCTTTTCATTTACAAATTAGACAAGAAACCGGTTTATATTTACCCGGAATAGAAACGTCAAGAGGCAGTGAAACATATGAAAGATAGACTGCGTTCTACATTGGTTTGTCTATATTTTTCCCCAGCTGACTAATTAATTATTGCATCCACTATTCAAACCTTACTTAACTACTTTGAATGGAAGAATCCAACTTCAGTCACAATTTAACCTTATTGGCCGTTTAAATGTCGATCTTCGCCATTCTTATTTAGACAGATACAAAGTAACTTTGTATTGTCCTGTGTTAGCGCACAAACAGTTAGTGTGGAAAAATTAAGAACATTGTAACTCGTATGCATAAAGCTCAAAATATCGCTGCGTGTGAATAATGCCAAAGCCAACACAACGCCTTTTGATTCACATAACAGTTATTTGTACCAATATGCCCATCTAATTTGAAGTTGTCTCTATGACAGTATGTTGTTCAGAAAACAATTTTATTTTGTGCACTGGCATTGCTATGGAACGATTCTGGCACCACACCCTGGTATGTATAGTTTGGTGCATTACTTTGGACGTAGTGGACTAATAAAATTAAACAATCATTGATTGCGTGGGCGGTGGTAACAATTATTTAAATAAAGTTTGCGAGCTTGATCTTCCATGATCATCATCAGAGTACGGGTACATGGGAATTACTGTTAAACATATGTATTTCTACTCCATTTTTCTCAAAAGGAGCCTTCTATCCTCAGTGTCCCAAATTTAGACCTATTTGCAGTAGCGTGCTTTTGTTTATACATCTTGCAAGACTCAGCAGATAAAGCGACGTGGCTTATGCAGCGCGCTGAACAATATTGTACGAGATCATTATTTTTGCTATGCTCATGGTCATGTTTTGATCGATACTAACAGCTTGGGTCAGCAAGCAGATTTAATTCAATTGCGACTGTCAGATTTCGCATATCTCGATATTTGTTACCTACAATAAATTTCAGCAACCCTTTATAAATATTTTACTATAAAAATATAAAATGGGGCTGTTTAGGAAAACATGCGCGAAAAATGGCTCATTTTATTCATATTGCCTTCAGTTTGTCTGTCGGTAAAGTTTGGTTATTCGTTGTTTAGTCGACGCTTCAACAAGTCTTCATTATTCTTTTTTTATGTCGTTGTGCGTGTTCCTGGAACTTATAAGCAAAACTAAGTGAGTTAATTCTTCTCTTATTTTAATGCTATGAAATTTACGACATTGGTATTTCAACTCATGAACAAAGAAAACATGAAATTTATCATGTAAAGTTAGTCTCACCTGCTTGTACATTTTCTCAGTTAAGGAATTATGAAGGTTCTCAAATGTGCGCACTGAACAAACAATGAAGAACAACTATTTACCATCTGCTAGGCGGTAAGCAGAAATGGCACTAGGATATGGATACCTGATGTGTTCTCTATAGCCTTCTCATGTTTTTCTGGTTATGCGACAGTGACTCATTTCTTCAGAAATACATTTTTAACAATTTAACAACACATTGGACCTGAATTTGCCTTAAAATCTGCCGCTGAAAGTATCAATTAATGTAGAGAAAAATAGATATTCACAAACATCTGAAATTTTTCAATCTAGGACCCCGGTTACTTGTCCTAGGATAACTGCATTGGCTCTATTTCAAAATGAATGTTGAAGTAAACAGAAAGTTAAACTGCCACTTATGAACACTAATTAGGGATTTTTCACATTCTTTAAAGCAAGATGTTTTGGAGCTCTCTGGCTTCAACTCATTCATAATCTTTTACCATTTGGTTATTTCTGTTAACGCATATTAACTATTATAATCTTATTAATTGAATAATAGTTGTTTACTGTTATTGCTTGGCGTTTCCCTCCATTGAATGGTTTAGTTGCCGATTTTTGTGCCGATACTCTTCCTGGCTGTGGATCTGTTCATCGGCGGCCTGACGGTTTATCAAAACCCCTCAGACACAGTAAACAGTCTGATTCTTATGTTCGCGGGTGTGCCAGTTTACCTAGTTGGTTGTGCCTGGAAAAATAAGCCGAGCAGTTTTGTGCGTTCCATCAACCGAATGACAACAATGTTCCAAAAGCTACTTCTTGTTGTTCCGCGAGACAAGTCAGGCGTATTTCTATTGAAAGAAAGTGAAATGCTAGTCTTAGAGTCGTCGAATTCAGATTCAACATCAAAACAGCCTGTAAAAGAAAAATCTGTGACTTCATCACAAAAGTCTTCCTCTATATCTTCATCGCCTCAGTCAGGTAATTTATCTATTCGAACATTGCTGCTTACACACACACACACACACACACACACACACATATATATATATATATATATATATATATATATACCCTGTCAGTATATAAGTTGTATAAAATTTAAAATGAAATTAATCAAGATTGTCGGTTTCGTCCTTTTAGACATGAATTATGTATTTACCAGCAAATGGTGTGTAGTGCACCGCTTGGATGGCATACTTGATGAGTTGTAGGACTGATCAATTGCATCAGTTATATAATGTAAATTTCAAGTAATACTGTAAATCTAAGAAATCTTCGATTTGGATGTGCGTGCCTACCTGCTATGAAGTTAGATAATATTGCACCGAGATCAAATGCCAATGCCAGTATGAACGAAGGGTGCAGAGTAGTGTACGCGTACGTTTCGTGCTTACTGGCGATTCAGTTTTAAGAGCCGCTTAAACTCACCAAAATTACTTATTCAGTGTTACGCGAGACGAATCTAAGCTGCAACTCTCTTTGGGTTAGTGGTAAGGCTGCTTTCTCCACCCTTATTGTTATAATGTTGGAGTGATGACAGAATTGCAGACGCGATTAAAAAGGTTGATCGTGTTATTATGCTAGTTGTTTTTATGAATAGGACATGGCTAAAATATATAATTTATACAAAACTAATTGCGAGCAAGTGTTTAATAAAATGCGTCCTATTAATGGAGGCTTTATTTTTTTGTGCTTGTGTGTACAAATTTTCTTCTTCAGGAGCTCTCGTACGTACATCAGACGTTGGTAATGAAGATAAACACTCGTCTAAGGGCTCATGGAATCCAGGAGCTGTGTCAGCTGATGGGAAGTCGTGCACCGGCCACAGTGTAGCTTCAGGGCCAAGAAAAGAAGCTCACGCACTGGAGGAGAACTCTTCTCTGTCAGCCTATCGTCATCAAGAAGTTGTTTAAAAGCTAGTTCGATTATTTCATTAAAGTTGCAGGTTTGTTTCCTGTTAGCCTGGAAGGGAAGCAAAAATTTAGATGAGTGAATCAAAGGCACTTATTTTGTTGCCTGCGACCAGCCAAAAAATTAACAAATCTTTCAGTTAACAATACAGCTACTGAGGTTATTTGTGTCCGCTTTAAACAGCTTATTCATCATTTATCGATAAGAATATTTTTTGAATGAAATAATCTGCGTAAATTGGCTACAAATGGTTAGTTCATTATAAATGTTGGCTTTTAATGATAAAAAATCGTCAGGCTATACTGTCTTCACCGATATTTTAACTAATACTTTCTTCAGAGCGACAAATACCATCCTTAAACATGCATTCGTTGTGCGTGCGTATGTGTGTATTTTAAATGTTACCCTGAGACAGGTACAAAAAGGACTACAATTTTCCCAGCTAACTTTTTAATGATATATATGAGGAAACGGATGAGCAGCTTGAAAGCTAAGAAGTGTTTGTGTTATGCCTGGGTAAGTGGTTAAGGTGCCACGTTTGACGTTCACTTTAAGTCAATTGCTCTGTTCTTTGCTAGCACAATTCGGCAATTTATTTAGTATAAAACCTGACCCATTAATTACTTACATATGCCAGTATAAACTAAGAATTGTATAGTGCAGATAAGGCAATCCATCAAGTAGATCGATTTCGTCCTTATTGGGAACTCCTCATGTACTGACCAGAATTTGCCTCGGATAGGGCTCGAACCTGGGCACGTCTACTTCGGAATTTGGTGCTATAACCACTGCGCCATCCTGACGCACATTACAAACACTTTTTAGTTATATTCTAACTAATATTTTTTGGTTTTTGTACGGCAGGGTGGCTCAGTGGTTGAAGTACCAGATTTCGAAACAGACGTGCCCATGTTCGAGCCCTGCCTGCGGAAGATTCTGGCCAGTACGTGATGAATTCCCAATAAGAAAAAACCCGGTCTACTGGATGAATTGACTTACCTACACTATGCAATTCTTAGTTTATACTGACTAATGTATGTACATAATGGGTCATGTGTTTATATCAATTTCGCAACCTTGATTATATTAAATGTTATCACCGCCCGCGCAACAAATGTTTGCTAAAATTATTTAGTATTTAGCTTGGAATTTCTAAACTGTTGTTTTGGCGAGTATCTTTGTCTTGGTGTAAATCTCCTTAGAGCCTAAAGTGCAATATGGTGAGTTTGAAAGGTAAAGTTCACTTCTATTGAAGTTATGCGCTATTAGAATGACATTTTCTCATACTAAATTTTGATAATCTTTTCTTTCCTGATATGAATTGCCTCTATGTTTTCCTTTCTTGATATATATATATATATATATATATATATATATATATATATATATATATATATATGCTATTTCGTTGCCATGATTTGATCTAGTTAGTAATTTTAAATTTATTGTATTCACATATGTTCTTATAACTCATGGTTGCAGTTTGCTTTTTATAAGTTGTAGGTCAATTCCAATATCTTGATTCATGCACGTTTTAGTCCGTTTTTTATCACTATCTGCTGTTCTTTCTGTGTTGTATTTTGTATTAATCTGTTGATGAGGCCTATTCAGGGTCGTCGTTTAATCTCTCAATCGTTCAAAATCTCAACTAGTGGCAAATCCAGTTTTTTACACGTAAATATCTTCGTTAATAATTGCGTTCACAAGAAGATTTTTCTTTCATTAACTGAACTGTTTTACACATTCTTGTTTTCTGATTCTCTACAGTTGTTTGTAAAGAATTTAAAATTTTTACTCGAAATGGATTACGTATCTATTTTAGTAATATAATATTTACTATTACCTGTTGAAATTTAGTTGCATTTACATGTCTTATCTGTGCTATTGTATATTTTCCATGTTCAGTTTTTATGTTCATTTTATTGAGTTTAAACCCATTTTATTAACAGTTTAATTATATTTTCTGTTGATTTTTTTTCTTTATTATGCATTGCTGTTTTCCAGGTATTTGTTAATTATATGTAGGCGTGTGTGTATGTGTGTGTGTGTTAATGTGAGTTATCGTTTGTTATCTTTTTTTAATTGTCCATAGGTCGGAGAATAAAACGAGTTTATTTGCTTATTGTTGTGAGAATGTTAATTTGTTTTTGTGTACAGTACTCTTAGGCATAGCTTACCTTATTATAAGTAAGATAATTAAATAATTAATGATATAGCATGTTCAGATTGGGTAAGGTTTTTTAGTTTTACTGATGCATAGGTTTCTACCAGACATACCTGGACATGATTAATAATATTTGAAAATGTCCCCATTCCACGTTGCTTAACTAGCGATATAGAGAGCTGAGGTGAGTTTTCGGTTTTGATGTAAAAACTATACTGTCAAAGTGAAACGTGTTTCAAAGGTTGTGGTTTGCATTGGCGTTTTCTTCCTAGTCGTTATTGGTATACAGTTCTCAACACATTTACTCGTTTTTCTATTTAGCAGCCATGTAATTACTCGGTCAAATGTGGCTCATGAAGGATTAGATTATTATTATACCATGGATTCCATTCAAAGTATTAATAGTTCTTTAGTTATACCCGGTCCTTGCATACGGGTTTCCAATCACTTAAAGTCTACGAAACACAACGTGTATAGTATGTATATTAGTAGATTTACCTGTCGGAAAACGATTGTTTTGTCTAAGTGCCTACATATTTTGTACAGTTATTGTCTTTTTCGTTGTCTTACGTCTAATTAGTTTCTTCTCGTTTGTGTATTTCACTTTTAGGTTTGATTTAACGATAGGAATATGCGGTTTCATTTAGGCTCTGCCGACATGAGGCTTTTAGACTAATAATATCGTCTGTGTTCTGCCTCGCACAGCTAGCGTTGCTCTACAATTGCCTTCGATCTAAATTGATTTTTACTGTTTTGCTAATGAGATACATGTTTATTGTGCTGCTTACAATCGCTTTTTAGATCAACTCTTTTTTGTTCTAGAACTACAGTTAATTTAACTAATTTTTTTAATATGCTGATCCGTATTGTGTTTTTGTTTACGCGTACACCATTCGCTTAACAGCTATCTCTCTTAAACGGCAATGAATTTTATAAATATTGTGTAGACTTTTCTTGAATCCTTCAAGCGGGTATTAGAAACTTATTCTCAAGAGAGCTACAGATGTTCGCGAGGACAGACATTATTTGCAACAAAGCAGGAATTAATGTCCTGTAAATTAACTTGTATAGTTTCTAATCAAGGTTGCAATTTTCGAATCAATATCAATCAAATAAAATATTTAAATCATTTCGACAACGTAGCAAGTTCAGTTGTGACAGGTCACAACTGAACTAATTTGTTACTAGGTTCGCAACACCTAATACATACTTGCATATATATTTGTTCTTCGCAACAAACAGTATTTAACTGTAATATATTGAATTGAATGATGTCATGCTTACCGCGAAATGTGATAACTGATATCGATCAAGGCCAGAGTGTATGGATTTACTGGAATAACAGGTGTTCAGAAATTGTAATTCTCAATTTCAGTGAACTATAGCATAAATTGATATCCATCATGTTGGTACCATATTCCGACTCGGAAACCATAGTGTTAGTACCATGTACCTTTTCAGTACAATAATGTTGGTATCGGTTACTAACACAATAGCCATAGTGTTAGTATCCTTTACAGACTCGGTATATATATTATACAGTGTGAGTTAGCATTGAAGTCGCATTGTCGTTGACTTTAGATTATGTTAGCTTCACTATTACAGGTTTACACATTCGTCTAGGAGATTGTACCGTCCTATTACTCCACATTCTTCTACCAAATATATAGTGGTTAAAGGGCGTAATACCGGCTTCAACTGATGAGTCGCAAGTAAGCACGATTATACTTTCTGTTCATACTGCCTTTGGTTTATGAATGGCAATTGTGTTCCTATTAGACAGATCTTCTAACTAACACTAACAAATAGTCATAACATGTGTAACACGATAGTTTTTTGATATACGATTGGTTAAATTGTATTGTTCTAATGTATAGACTGAAGACAGTGTAGTTTTCGATGACAACATTAAGTGTTGAACTTGTGGTCCTCTGGTTACTGCAAAGAACTGATAAGCCACGTGTCTCTTGTCGAAAGCATGTGGGCAGTTTTTACTGCTTTGAAATATTTATGTATTTTAGAGAAAATCTTATATCATAAATAAGATACTTCGAAATCTGAGTTTTTATGAACAGTCTCTATTATGTGCTCAATTCTTACTGAAATCGACACCCCAATTAAAAGCCTAACCAAAGTTCTTAGGAAATCTGGTGCGGCAGGATAGCTCAGTGGTTAGAGCACCAGATTCCGAAGCAGACGTGCCCAGGTTCGTATCCTGTCCGCGGCAAATTCTGGCCAGTACTTGATGAGTTCCCAATAAGGACGAAACCGGTCTACTGGATGAATTGCCTTTTCTACACTATACAATTCTTAGTTTATACTGACATATGTAAGTAATTAATGGGTCAGGTGTTTATATCAAGACCGCAACCTTGATTATAATAATTGTTATCACCACCCGCGCAACCAATGTTCGTTTAATTACTATTTAATAAGCTGCATATTAGGGATGTTGTAGATAACGCCTTTCGCTGTCTTACTACGCTGTGTAGCAGCTTTGTGCTATGTTTTTCAGCGCATTAAAAATCTAATATTGAAGAATTACAATTGATTGAAATCTCTTACCAAGTAGGTGGCTTCACAAGCTAGGTAGAAATCAATGAACATAAATACTTAAATTGGGTTCTCGTGTTGAAAATTTCTCCACTGTCACTATTATTAATTATACTGTAAATGAGTTAGCGCTTTCACGTGAATTGGTTCTACTGATACAATAGTCAGATGGGTTATTTAGATTAAATGTATTGTGTTTTATAACTAAACTAGGCCCCACATGGAGTAAACTGCTCGATATTCGTCGAAGCTATAAGATTATTGTTGTTGAATTCTTTGGCTCTTTATTTTTATGCAACAATTTATCTGCATTTATTCGAGATATTATTTCGCGTTTTATTTTCATGCATGCAAGTTCCAAATTTGAAATGTAATTGCGCAGTTTCATTGTAAAAGTTAGTTCTTCGATAATTAAGTGAAGTTCGCAGTTTTGAAATAATCGCCAATCCAATATGATCTAACCATGTCTATAGTTTAACTAAGATAACGGAGGCTAAACTTGATAACCTGTTTCGGCGTTCCTTGTGCGTTGATTGAGTGCGTTGTATGCATTATCGACAGAAATCAAACCGGAAAGAAAGTGTTGAGCGGTAGCTTTTACACATATCAGGTGTACTTATGCGATATTTGACTGAAATATTTTCCTCAAAACGTTTCCTGTGTAATAGTCAACGCCTGTTGAACCAAAAACTTGCTCTCTTGTCTAAAAATTGATTCGTCCCCGTAGTCTGATTTCTATCCTTTATTTTTACTATTGGTAAAATTGACCCAATCCGGATAACGGCTCTAAAAAGAGGATCCAGAGTTAGTTGCAAATATATTGTTGGCTTATATAACTGCACTGTACAACTATCGCAGACAATAATTCTTAATAAACGTTATGGATTCACAGAATTCCATGTCTGTTAATACGGCCAAAGTGCATTAATTGATCCGTTAATTAGGAAGATAACTTCACATAATAATACGCAAAATATCTTTTGGCATGCAGGAAAAAAGCTTACATAAAAAGCATGACTAAATAGTTTTTGTGAGGCACTCTCTACGTCACTCTGGCCGTATGGGTTGTCCTAATGACCTATAAATTATTTATATTGAAATTGCACGATGTATACATTTAGTCAAAAGGTGAAATAGGAAGACTGCTTTAAACAATTTATAAGGTTTATAGCGTAGGTGGACTAAAACAGAGCACATAAAATATATATCTCATTAGTTCAGTATTAATTATAATTAAATATTTTTTAACACTAATGGCCGTCTGTCTAGCTACTCTACCACAAACTGATTTGATTACTTAAATTGAGTTAACTATTTCTGCACTGAGACTTTATATGTGACTACATAGACATGGGGGACAAAGAAGCATGTAATAAATTTTACAATTTTTGTGAACGCGAGGATAAGTGTGCAGTTATTAAAATTCATAGGATTGATTTCTGTCACATTTAATGAACTTTATTTTCGAACAAGTGTCAGTTGCTTCATAATAAGTTAAAAGTTATAATTATGCATGCTTCAATGTGAACAACCTAAAAATGCGGGCTGATGGCCGAAATTTTTAAATATTGAACATTTATGGCGAAATATCAATAAACCATGTTAATGTTCTTCGCTGACATGAAGCGAAACAAGTTTCTCTGTCGTATATTCGTTCATTTCCAAAAATTGAAACTTATTGGAATATTTTAGTTTTAACATTGGACATTTATGCTGTTTGCTCTTATTTAAATATGCTCTAATATTTGGCTATACCTCGGTTTAGAGAGGCCCTTAGCCACAGAACTTGTGGCCTGACGATAAATGGGCTAAAGACCAATCATACGGATTGTATTATCTTGAAGCTCTGTAGTATAAATGGTTGTATTTATCACTCGATTGAATAAAGTTATGAGCCAGCACATTCTACAAATGCCTGTTGTAATTTTTTGTGAGGATGCATTGATTCAAGTGAAAGTAATAGGTCTGATTTAGTGCTGTAGTCTCTTTAGTAGCTGAGCGTAATTATCGCCATTTAATCAATGCATTCATTGATGTTTGTATTGGTCTTTGAGTGGGCATGCAGCGTTGGACTCTACTGAATGACTCTGGACGGAAGAACTTCATCGCCGTGCATGTATTTACGTATCTGACATATAAAGTTGAAATTTTGTGATAGGCTTGGAACAAACTAACGTCCTCACTTATTTAGTCCTAGCAAAGCATTTATTTTGAATAAACTGAGAATTGGGTTAATAGATCGAGGTCTGGTGTACAGGTCGGCCTGTAGGCCGATTCCCGTCTATCATTAACACTGATAACCTAACACAGGAAAATAATTCATTAGCGATTTATAAAATAAATTCATGTTTTAGCATTTCAGCCACTGTTCGCATATAAGAAAATTTAAGAACATGTTCTATGCTATTCTCTCTTTCACTTTACGTCAATCTATGTGACGTAAATATCGAGAGCTCATTTAACTCGAAGTATGAGCACTATTTAATAATAGCACAAAACTCACAGAGGAAAGCCTAATTAACGGTTTATACCGTTTATAATGTGGGCTGTTAAATAAAGCCAAAATATACTTTAAGTGAATAGTTTATGGAAAATTATAACTGAAAAGTCTCCAGGTCATTAGAATTGTTAAGCAAAAAAACTATTTAAATAGAGAAAAACCTAAATTATCAAGCACTTGAACCGTGGGCGTTTCAAATAAATGCAAAAAGTTAAATAATACTGATCACCAATCAGTCAGTCAGCCAGCTAGTCATATGAACATCGACGCACCTTATTATGCACGCAGTAAACTCACTCTATGTGACCTACCGCAAATTTGAACAAAACTTGTAATTTAAAACGTTAACAGTGCTAATACCGGCTCCTACTGATGAGTCGCCAGTAAGCACGAAACGAATGTGCATTAGATGATACTTTACGTTCATTCTGCCTTTGGTTTATCCTTCTGGTCACAACTGAACTAATTTGTTACTAAGTTCGCAACACCTAATACATACTTGTTAACAGTGCTGTTGGCTGACTAATCTTTATAAGCACTTGACATGGTGATTCAGTTTAAATAGACCCATTTTTAATTACTAATATTCTTTTTAAGATGGGAAAAATGCTTTAAAACGAACAATGCTCATTAATGAGTATCATTTTTATATATAAGACAAGAAGATGCGAATTTTGATATCACAAATGGTCGAATGCATGCGAACATATGGCATATACAGTGGTACCGCGTGATACGAGTTTAATTCGTTCCAGAACCGAGCTCGTAAGTCAATCGGCTCGTATCTCAAACGAATTTCTCCCATTTAAAATAACTTAATTCGATTTAATACATTCAGGACCTATGAAAAATCCACAACCCATTGTAAATTCTGAATAAAGACATGTCTTTAAATAACAAACAAACATGTATAATTAACAAATACATAACAAAATATGAAATAAAGAAATAAACGAGTTATTTATTTACTTTGGGGATAGACGAGTGCGGCTAACGAAGGTGAACAGCAAGGAGGGAGCGGGGAAGGGATTAGGGCACTCTAGACACGTACGTAAACGGCGCTTTTTTAGAAATTCGAACTATTTTCATAACTTTAAAACTAAAACTAAACATTCCTCTTTTTAAATGAAAGAAAAAACTCAAAATAATGCACTTAACTTTAAACTTAAATTAAGCTTAACATTTACTTAAATTTAATTACCACTTGTTTTTGCCTTCTTGTCTGCATTTTCTTTACTTTTACTCGCAGCTCTTTTGAATAAAAATGTATCCAAAGAACTTTGCTTTTGCCTGCCTTTCAAAATGCTTTGAAAATGTGACTAACAAGTATCATTAAAAAGAGCTGATGCACGACCAGTTGCCACTTTTTTGGGTGTTTCTTTTCAATGAAATTTGACAGCTTTTCCCACATTGCCAACATGTCTTTAATTTCACCAGTAGAAATCACATCCTCCGGCTCTTCTTACTCCTCACTCGTGCTAATCTCTTCCAAATCCTTCATGTGTTGCATCATCTGCAGCTCCTTAAACTCCTCAGTTGAGAGTTCCTCCTCATGTTCTTCGACGAGTTTGTTGTCGTCTCCATCATCTACCTCCAGACCCAGCCTCGCCATGCCTCACCACTGAATGAATGCCAGTTCTCTTCTTAAAATTATCAAACCAGCCATGGTTTGCCTTATTTTGATGCCTCTTTAGAAGTTGATGCTTCTTTCTGAAATTAGTCGGTATAAATACTCCGTGCTTTCTCGCATATTACTGTCTCCGTCAGTGTATCTCTTTGCCACTACTTCTCTTTCACCAACACGAGCAGAAACTTTTCCATTTCCTCGTTGATATTTATCCTTAATTGAAAAAGAATTGTGGTCCTTTTGCTGGTGCAGCACTCTTGATGGCATCCGTCTGCTTCATCATCGTACAAATTGTCGATGTACTACGGTCATAGGTCTTTTCGAGTTCAATCACTCTTACGCCACGCTCATGTTTTTCTATTATTTCTTGCTTTATTTCTATCGACATCATCCTCTATTTCCTGTCACCATTGTCCTTAGCACTCACTTTCTTCGGCCCCATAGTAACACACAAAAAAGTTCAGTAATCACATAAAAATGAAGCAAAAAGAATACAGCGCACAAGATACACTTCGATTCAAGCGGGTAACACGTGCGAGTGAGCGAGAGATTCTCTCGGATGATGCTCGACCCTGCGCGCCAACTAACAGGACGCTCCGGAAACACGACTCGTATCTGGAATTTGGGATCGTATCTTGAACGAAAATATGGTCAGTCCTCCGGCTTGAATCTCAAAAAACTCGTATATTAGGCTGCTCGTATCTCGAGGTACAACTCTATATATATATTCAATAGAACCATCCTATTAAACATTTAAGTAAACATATCTTTAGGAAGTACAAAAACTGTTATTAAATGTGATTATTCCGTTTCGGGCGCCAGTTGTGGTCACTCTTGTTGCAGCTCATATATTCTTGCTATAACACAGTCAAAATGACAATATGTTTCACGATAAACTACAAACAGCTCCCAATATGATTCATAATACCAATAGTATTTTATCTGTCCGCATCCGGTCGAATTAGTAACCATTACACTATCATTGATTGCGTGGGCGGTGGTACCAATTCTCTAAATCACGTTTGCGAGCATGAAGTAAACCGGAATCCCAGTGAATTTAACCAGTCGTCGAATAACAACAAAACTACCGTCAGTCGCAACGCACTGACGCGTTTTGATCTTCCATGATCATCATCAGAGTACGACGGGAAACTGACTATCGAGGATCAAACCGCATTGAATATATATGGAAATCAAATGTAGATATGCGGCTGTCACATCTAGTAGTCTCGCATACATTGAACTTGACTGGAAATGTCGGCTGCACAATTTCTATGCAGTCACGAACATTAACTGTTTGCAGCTTTCGCCACAATAGGCAATAGAATTAAACAATAATTGATTGTGCGGGTGGTGGGAACAATTCTTTAAATCTAGTTTGCGAGCTTGAAGTAAACACCAATCTTATTGTATTTAACCAGTCGTCGAACAACATAGCTAAACTACCGCCAGTCGCACGCACTGACGTGTTTCGAGCTTCCATGATCATCATGAGATTACGACGGCAAACTGACTAGTGAGGATCAAACCGAAGTTATATGGAATTCAAGTTTTAAAAAGTGATTTTTAATCTATATATGGCAGTTTTACCTAACCTTTGCTAGGTTATCTAATCACTCGAAAAAAGCAAAATTACAGTCTGTCACAGGTACTGATGCTTTTATGATAATTATGCTAGCACGATTGGTAACTTACTAATGAGGCAGAGACCGCAATGCATATATAATGGAGTTGAAATTAGATATGCAGCTCTCATGCCTAGTAGTCATGCATACTTTTTACATAACTGGAATGTTGAGTGCAACGAATGATTTTGTTACAAATCTGGCATAAAATTGTTTGTAAATAATAATAAATCACACGATTCAATTTTGATTTTAGAAAAAGTATTTTTTAGCAATTTCTATTTTGACGTGGCGTTCTCTATGCCTACGAGTCACTACTCATCTTATTTCTGGCCTCGAATAAATCAAATAGGTACACCTGAGGTTTGCAAGCTGAAATAATTTAAAGCTGGAAGAATATTATTTAACCAAAAACGTAATTAGTGATCAAACCAATTATATTGTGAATTTCTGTTGTACGTATATGATGGGTACACTCCCCAAGAAAGCAATCATAAAAGACCCGCGAAATATTGATGAAATAAATTGAAATTTAGGAAAAATCAAGAACGAATTACGATTGCAACTGTAGCATTGGCTAACTTAAACTTACATATATACATTAAAATTCTTGACATGAAACTTAAATTCAATATCGCTTATCACCACCAGATAGCATGAAAGCTGTTCTGCAATGAAAGATCGAGGTATGCCTGTTGGAAGACTCGATCAAAAGCGATGCCAACTAGGCCCTAAAATTTCATGCAGTAGGTGAGTTAGATTACTTCTAAGTAAATGTTGCATGTTCCCGACAATGCTGTAAATTACTTGTAAAGTGCTCAATAGGGACGACAGTGGTCTACTGAATGTATAGCATTTGATACAGTGTGATATTTGAGCCATACTAAAAATATATACAATAGAAATCTATTATTTTCATCAGCGTTTCTATCTTCGTTGTAAAAGCGGTGTATTCGCTGTCATTCAGTCTTGCAAATTGACAACCCAGTGATTAAATGATTTTCTCAGCATCTTACAGTTTTGATTGGTTGACCTCGATGGCATTAAGAAATAAGCGACTTATAAGTTTCTTCGTCGGTTTTTGGTTATTTCTCCTGCACTGCTTGAGGAATCGTTTTGGCACGACATATGATTGTAAACACGATTTGAAGAACTTAATTCTTTTTAGAACTTTGGCGCACATACATTTGGCTGCAATATAAGTGTTTAGTTCCTTACGGGTAAAAGGCTAACGACGCTCTTTAATAATCTTTATTATGTCCATTGCTTTAGAATATTACACCATATATATTTCTAATTAGGAAGAAAAAACACGTTAATAACAAAGTGGATAAAGGCCATTTATTTCGTGAATACTAAACATCGCTCTAAAATAATTCACTTATATACATTTTGGGTTTTCAATTGATTATGCTAGTGGTAACAAATCTGACTTGCTTTTACTTCTATTTCTTTTTAATGGCTGATTGGTAAGTGTGTATGCGTTTGTGTTTGTGTGTGTGCCTGTTTGCATGTAAAGGTATATAAATGTATATAAATGAATGATTGTAAAGCGATGCTTAGTATTCACGAAATAAATGGCCCTTATCCACTTTTTTATTAATGTTTTTTCCTAATTAGAAATACACTGTGTAATATTCGAAGGCAATGGACATTATATATATATATATATATATATATATATATATATATATATATATATTATTTCTACCAGTATCTACAGCCATTATTCTGGATTCGTTAATATATTCGTTCATCCAATCCCAACTGTACATTTGTCGTAACCAATCCCCTCTTCGCTAGTCTGTCTTTGTTTTGCACAATTTAGACCACCCTACGCAAAAGGAGTGGTATAAATAGCGCAAAACAAAGACAGACATAGCGAAGAAGGGATTGATTACGCCAAATGTACAGTTGGGATTGGATGAACGAATATATTAACGAATCCAGGATAATGGCTCTAGATACTGGTAGAAATACATTTATTAATAAATAGTATTCCATGGAATAAGTGTTGTGTTCTTATATATATATATATATATATATATATATATATATATATATATATATGAATGTATGTATGTATGTATGTATTTTTGGCCGTTTAAACTATGTATTCCTTAAGTTTGCAAAGGGCATTCTTCAAGTAGAAAATTTTCGTCCTCATTAGGCACTCGTCATGAACTACCTGAATTTGCCGCTTTCGGGGCTCAAACAAGGGTACAACTTCTTTTGGGTCTTGAATTTTGTTTGTTTAATCAATAATGTAAGATCTAAAATGGCTAGTTAAAGTTTTTTGCCGAAATAGACGCAAAATAGTATCTGCCTGACGGAATGGCTAACCAAAACCTATTTTGTAGATAGTTTAAAAGTTTGTGAAGTGTGCAGCAGGGATGGCGCAGTGGAGGTATAGAAGAACCTAAAGTAAATTTGCCCCAGTTCAAAACGAGAGAGAGACAAATTCCGGCATGAACTCCTCGTGTTCCTTATAATCATGAAACCGGCCTACTTGGAAGTTTATTTTTCTACCTTATTCTACGCTCAGTTTAGAATTACTGGAGATATAAAGTCAAAATCCCGTCATAGAAATTCCATTATATATATATATCGTTACAAGTTTCATCATTTTTTAAAATATGAGAACACAAAACATCTTCAATGTGATAAGTACCCAACTGTACATTTGTCGTAACCAATCCTTTCTTCGCTATGTCTGTCTTTGTTTTGCGCAATTTAGACCACTCGTTTTACGTAACGTCATGTGGTGTGTCATCGCTTTCATTGTAAGTGCGTCCGTAATTGACGGGTGTGTCGTATTTTTCGTATTTAGGCTATGTTTGAAGGTCTGTCAGTTATGTCTTTGTACCAGACCAATTTAATTTCTCTTTGAATTACTTTCTGTACGTTTAAGCAGGAGTTCAGCTTATTATTTGCAATAGCTTCAAAAGCCAGAAGCATTTTTTCCGTCTTTGTGGATTCTCAGGCAAATTTTTGACCTTAGAACATTGCGCTGCTTTCCGCGCTAGTTTTCTTATTCTGCAACAATTATTCCATGGAATAAGTGTTGTGTTTTCATATGTATATATATATATATGTATATATTATATATATATATATATATATATATATATATATATATATATATATATTGGCAGTATAAGCTCAACATTACATGAGGTAGCAAAGGAAATTCATTCAGTGTATCGATTTCGTCCTTATTGGGAACATTTCTAGTACCGTCCAGATTTTGCTGTAGAACCGATACGTACCTGGGCACATTTGCTTTAGGGTCTGTTACTCTAACAACCACGCCACCCGTCCTTTATACTTTACGCGAGTTTAAGTCATATCCCAACTTATGATTATTAAGTTAGCCTTTCCTTCAAGTACAATCTATTTTGAATATCTAAAGAGCTGATATTCTCACTAGACACCCTCGATATGTAATTATATAACAGACTGTTGTGTCCACCTGTTTTGGTTGGGTGGTTCACGCGGATTCCCTCGGTATGCACTATCAATGTATCATCGAGATGAGACTTAATTATGCCTAATTGTGCAGTCAAATTGTACATTTGTGTAGTCAGTCCTTGAATCAACGTTTCTAATCCATCAGAAGCCATTTGTAAAGGTACCAACCATGCTTTATTTTTACTCAATTATATATAGAATTTTGCTCGCATAACGAGCATCGATTTAATAAAACAAATTTAATAATAGTAATTATTTTATGACCACTTCAACTCGAAATCTGCTTTCATCATTGTGCTGACTGCTTCAGGCTTATACGGTTGCTTCCGCGAGGACTTTCTGTTTAATTAATACCAGCCCTATATAGGACTCGTGGTGCGTTCTTTATCTCAAAGGTGGCTATTGCTACATTTCCTCCCCTCAGGAACCGGCATTGGCAATCTGCTTAAACGATCAAGTGCGACAGCTTGTGGTCCATCCGGCATTTTAACAATAACTGTAATGTGCTCTGAGTCCACCTTGACAATGCGATATGGCCCATCATTGACACCCTGCCGTGCCATGGGCTCGACCTTCGCGACCATGACATAGTCGCAGACACTTAGGCGAGTGCGTGTCGGTTGCCTTGCATAGTCCTGTCGTTATGTGGCGCCTACATATTCAGTTATAATTTTTAGTCACTCCTAAATATCCGCTATGGTGCAGCGCTCATGGGATCCTTGGATTTCAGGTTCAACTGGCTGTCTTATGTGCCCTCCATAGAGCATGGTCGTTGCAGCGAATCATGTAGCCGTTAATACTGTAAAGCGTATGGCCCGCACGAACAAATGTAATTTGTATCTCTACGTTCTAAAACTCTCGTCGCTCCTACATCGCTGTACCTCTTTCATCGTCCAGTGTGCTCGCTAAGCCACCGCGTTGGTCTGCGAGTGATAAGTGGCTGTGCGGGAATGCTTTATGTCAAGGTCTTTGCACCACTGATTAAATTCTCTCGAATCGAACTGTGCACCTTGGTTGGTAACAATAATTTGTGCTACACCAAATCGACCGAGCCATCTTTTTTGTAAGCATGTTATAATTTAGTCTGTTGAGATTTTCTTCAGTGGTACAAACCCGACACATCGGATAAACTTATCGACCATGGAAAACACATAGAACACCTCGTCACGAGCTGCCGACAGTGGACCTACCAGGTCGATATACTGAAATACGTTCCGTGCAGTAGCATTGAAAGAAATCAGAGTGACCTTTACTATTTAATGTAGCTTACAACGTTGAAATGTAATGCATTGCTGATAATAGCTCGATTTGCTTTGGAAAAGCCAGGCTAATACAATCGTGATTGCAATTTCTCTATAAGTCGCTCGGCGCCGGGATGTCCCAAGGTTTGATGCCAAAAGACCATCAATTCTGTTCTCCGGCACATAACATTGCACTATTTGTCCTTCTCTCCTCACCAACAGGCCGTCTTGCAGGCTCAACGTTTTATATTATGCGGAAACCACTGTGCCGTTTTTTAACTGATTGACTATTTCCTAGCATGTGGCATCCTACCTTAGTTCTTCAGAGACGTTGATAATTGGCGAAACACGCACAGCGGAAATTCTGCTGAGTGCATCGGCTGCCTTATTCTCGATCCCGGCTCTATGATGAATTGATACATCGTATTCTTCCAACTCTTCAATGGCTCGGTTTACTCGTTTCTTCTCAATACTCAGTGATCTCCGTTGTACTAGCGCTTTGTGGTCGGCGAAGACGTCTATGTGTCCCCCGATGAAAAAATACCTAAACCTCCGTAGCGCCCATTATACGGCAAGTAATTCCTTTCCCGTGACGGTATAGTTCTGTTCCGCTTTAGTATGTGTACGACTTATATATTGCGCAGGATATCTGTCAGCTTGTATTTCCAATGTATCATCCAGACGAGACTTAATTATGCCTAATTCTACAGTCAAACTGGTCATTTGTGCAGTCAGTCTTTTAATCGACGTTTCCAACCCATCAGAAGCCATTTGTAAATGTACTCCCAATGCTTTATTGTTACTCAAGTATATATAATATTTTGCTCGCATAGAAAGCCACAACTTAATAAAACAAATTTACAAATATTAATTATTTTATGTTCACTTCAGCTCGAAGTCTGCATTCATCATTGTGCTGACTGCTCCATCCTTAATCGGGTGCTTCTGCGAGGACTTTCCGTTGAATTAATGTCAGCCCTATATAGGACCCTCGGTGCGTTCTTAATCTCAAGGTGGCTATTGCTACACGAACACCATGTCATTTAGATACTATTGGTGCGGGGAACTAATAAATATTCAACTGTGTATAAGGTGTTGCGCATCTAGTACGAAATTAGTTCAAGTATGACCAGTTGTATAATCCAAATTTAGCGTGAACGGCAGGTATGATCTCGTGTGCGCATTACTTTCGTAATTACTAGCGATTCATCAATAGGAGCCGGTAATACGCCCTATATCCATTATATATTTTTGGGAGTAATTTGGGACAATTGGACGGTACAATCTCTTATACGATTGCCTATTCTAGCATTAGTAGAACTTAGCGGGAAATGTTGGTCAAACACTTTCGGGCCAGTCACAAGTAAAACTTATTTGAATCATTCTTCTTGGGTACATTATTTAATCAGTGGGTGGTGCTAATATTATTCAAATCAGTTAACGATAGTTTAATTTTATGATATAAGTCGGTTGCCTATATAAAAATAAGTTAATTTCGTTTTTCATTGATCAAAAATATTCTCTGTCTGCTATATTAGTCTAAATCTCGCGCGCGTATTCATAATCAAATATACATAGGCAAATAAAGATTACGCGCACTATATTTTAAGAACACAGTAATAATATTGAAAAAATGCTCTATTATAAAGCAGGTTAAGAAACATTATTTATTATAAAACTGAAAATTATGTGTATTATGCGGTGGGGTGAGGTGGCTCAGTGGTTAGACCAGCAGATTCTGAAATAGACATGATCAGGTTCGATCACTGTCCGCGGCAAATACTGCAAAATATGTGATGAGTTCCCAATAGGGACGAAACCGGTATACTGGATGAATTGCCGTTTCTAAATTATAAAATGCTTAGTTTTTACAGCCAAGTGTATGTATATAATAGGAATAGTTCTTATATAAAAATCTCAACCTTGATTTAAATAATAAGGTCAATAACCTATCGTTAAAAAGTCCATTTATTCGTCGTGTGTATCATATAGTCCATTTTTGGAAAGTTATAAGGAATAATGTGAATGAAACATATATTATACAATAAGAAACAGAAAGCCGATACTATACACTATTCCCACTATATATTTGATCAAGACATATAACAAAGAAGTACAGTAAAATCTCTATTTCAAAGTATAACGTGTTTGTAAGTGAAATGAAGCCAATCCAGAAAGCTAATTTATTATTGCACCTTGCATGCGTATGTAGTAATTGGTCAATCGGACCCTCATTGGGCACTGAGCATCTAAAAGATGTAAATACTGTTTGTTGCGGAGATCTAATATATATGCAAGTATGTATTAGGTGTTGCGAACCTAGTAACAAATTAGTTCAGTTGTGACCAAAAGGATAAACCAAAGGCAGCATGAACGGAAAGTATAATCTCATGCACATTCGTTTCGTGCTTACTGGCGACTCATCAGTAGGAGCCGGTATCACACTTTCTGTTCATCCTTCTGGTCACAACTGAACTAATTTGTTATAGGTTCGCAACACATAATACTTAATTCGCAACAAACAGTATTTAACTGTTATATATTGAATTGAATGATATCATGCTTACCGCGAAATGTGATAACTGATATCGATGAAGGCCAGAGTGTATGGTTTAACTGGAGTAACAGGTGTTCGGAAATTGTTGTAATTCTCAATTTCGGTGAACTATAGCATAAATTGATATCCATCAGTTTGGTACCATGTACCGACTCGGAAACCATAATGTTAGTATCCGGTACCTCATCGATTTCAATAATGTGGTATCAGTTACTAACACAATAGCCATGGTGTTAGTATCCTTTACAGACTCGGTATATATATTATATAAAGTGAGTTAGTGTTGAAGTCGCATTGTCGTAGACTTCATATGATGTTAGCTTCACTATTACAGGTTTACACATTCGTCTAGGAGATTGTACCGTCCTATTATCCCACAATCTTGACAAAAATATAAAGTGGTTAAAGGGCGTAATAACGGCTCCTACTGATGAGTCGCCAGTAGGCACGAAACGAATGTGCATGTGAGTATACTGTCTGTTCATGCTGCCTTTGGATTATCCTTCTGGTCATAATTAAACTAATTTGTTACTAGGTTCGCAACACATAATATATACTTGCATCTAAAGGATTGTTTGATAAAAAATTAGTCTATTCGATAGCGAGGTGTTTATCTGTTACATTTATGTTCAGCAGGCGTCTTTTCTATAAATAAAAATCCGTTTTACATTAATCACCCGAGTGATCACTGCTGTTTAAATTCGTTTAATATTATTTCGAATGGTGCGCCCCCTTTAAAGCTTTAACAGATTCACTTCTTTTTATTGGCGCTTATATATTTCTTGTTCGCTTCAATGGAACTTACGAAATCCATGTATTATTGTAAAGCCGTTAAAGCACTAACAATTTTTTTGCATTGAAATTCTTCAGAACAGATTTTCTCTATTCTGTAGAATAAATTGCATATTAAATTGCCGTTTTAGAAATCCGGGTGAGCACTTTGATAAACGATGTACGGTCTGCTTCTTTGATATTTATCATTTTTATACTTCTATCTACTTGCATCAATATCAATATCCAGTGATAGACAATGCGTTAGATTGAGCTGTAATTATGTCTTTCATTTCTAAATCTTCTTTAAGGCTAATGAAAGTTTCATCAACATGACACAGGTATGCCTGGCAGTTCGTTTAAATTAGAGGTTGCAGTTACTTTTGTTTCCGCATTGAACATGTAAACTTCCTAAAGAACTTCCCCTCGACATTACATTGACCGTAAGAATTGAATGTCCTTGGTTCATTTGTTAATGAGCATTTTTCGATGACTTGTAGGTTTAGGGAAAAATCGGTGACTATCCTCAATGAATTTAGAGAAGAAATCGATATCTTCTCATTCGGTATGCTAGTAAACAGATTTTTTGGTTTCAAACTATATCCATTTTCGATTCAATAGGTTATGCGATTATACGTGAAGTTATACGTGAAATCGAAAGTGTCACGAACACAGTTTTTTTGGCATTTACCATTGTAGTTTTTGGATTGTTTATATTCACACGGAAGTTTTTTGTGATGTTATGATTACTGGCAAAGTTGGACTTAGTAACAAAGAGCTTTTATTCCAATTACTTGGTTCTACTTTCGGCAGGCTATACATTCTGACCGCACATATGCCTGTTAATTTTACACGATTAAGACATCGAATGGTTTAATTCATTTCATTCGAACTCGAATCATCTATTTGTTATTGATTTGGTCAACACTCATTTTTAATCGTACGCCATGGCGAATTATTACTAGCCTTTGATATGTGATCCTTCCGACATTTTCTTGTGTGGGACAATTGATGGCACTCGTAGGCCGGTAAAATCTTGAAACTTTTATATGTCCAGCTGCACGGATTTTTGGTCTTGATTGATGGGTTCTCACTTGTCCCTTCATTTTGAAGCCCTCCATCAGCTGCTTGTCTGAAAATGACGTTGAAACCAGATTTTCCGAATTTTTTCCGAATTTTCGGGACTTCATTTCCAGTCCCATCTTCAGGTTGATATTATACTCAAAAGTTGTATTTTTATAGTGAATATGGTGTCAACCGTAAAGATGGGACTGGAAATGAAGTCCCGAAAATTCGGAAAAAATTCTGAAAATCTGGTTCCAATGTCATTTTCAGACAAGCAGCTGATTGAGGGCTTCAAAATGAAGGGACAAGTGAGAACCCATCAATCAAGGCCAAAAAATCGGGGCACCGGGAATTGTAACGGATTTAAGATTTCACCGATTTACGAGTGCTATCAATTGTCCTCGCACAAGAAAATGGCGGTTAAATTAAAAAAAGAAGGACAGCACTTCGCCATATACAGTTTATTCGAGTATTATAATAATTCATATATACAATGACAATAACAGAGCCTGTGTCTGGTTTCATTTAGCAAATGACTTTATAGTTTCGTAAATCTTTAATAGATTTAATATCCTTCCTTTTTATGAAACTAAATGGGTTTTGTCTTGTTAAAATATACTAATAAGGGAAACGAAATATAACTTAGTGTAGAGAACAAATTAAACCACCTTATGTAATTCCTTGTGTAGCATCGCCATAAAACTTTTCAGTGCGTTTATTGAACACTAGTATTGCAGGCTTTAGTAATAATAATTTTAATCAAGGTCGTGATCTTGTTATAAAAACCAATCCCATTATATACATATACTTTTCAGTATAAACTAAGCAGTGTATAATGTAGTAATGGCATTTCATCAAATAGACATGTTTCGTACTTATTCACAACTCTTCACATATTGTCCACGGCAAATTCTGGATAGTACGTGAAGAGTTCCCAATAAGGACGAAATTGGTCTACTGGATGAACTGCCTTTATTACATTATATACTGCTTAGTTTATACTGTAATATATATGTACATAAATGGATTTTTTTATATCAAGATCGCAAACTTGATTTAAATAATTCCAGTGCGTTTTCTATGTTTATCTCTGTCGCCTTACAGGTGAAAATGAATTCGTTGACATTTTATAGAAATAAGTCAGAAACCTGCTCGTTTTCAAATAAGTATTCGTGAAATTTATTATTTTCTCTATGGAATTCGTCAAACATATGCGATTAGCAGTATTCTTGAACGGCACAAATTCGCATGGATATGGCAAACTAATACAAGGTTTTGGTACCGAAATCTGGTTATTGAAACCTTAAGTATCCGGTTCTGGGTTTCAATTTCGTCCTCTGTTGACCAACTTCAAATTTTATTGGTTGCGAGTCGAAGCTATGTGGCAAAGTTTTGAGGGATCTTCGTGGAAATCGGTCGCTATCGATACACTAAATATAGAGTCATTTGCCTGACAGGCTTCTCTATATTTATTTTTAAATGAAAAATCATGTTTGATCACACGACGTGGCAAAGGCATTCCGCGTCATTTCAGCTCATGAATACTTTTATTCAGCTACTATTTGTATTATCAATTTAAATTGAAAAAAACCGTGTGTGTTGAGAAAATGTTTTTGTAAGTCGGTCTATGCAAAACAGTTTTGCTTCAATATATAAGTTTTTCCTCAAATTATATTATTAGTAAACAAAACTGGCTGAACTATGCATTATTCATGAGAAAGCAATAATCATTTCCAAACTATACCGAATGATTTTTAACTTTTACATCATTGATTTTTACATAATCTTTTAGATTGTTTACTTCTAGAAGCATTGCTATCTGTAATTGTTGAAAGATTCGTTTGTAATAATTTATATTGTTCTAGTTAAGTTAACAGGATGTCGAATTCTATTCAACATACTTTAAATTAATTTTGCGAGCTTGATATAAACCCCAATTCCATTGTATTTAACTAGTAGCATAACGAAGCTAAATTACCGTCGTTCTGTTGCGCGGATGGTTTAATGCAACGAAATGGGTTTATATTTCAAGCTCGAAAACTTGAATTCACGAATTGCTATCACCTCCCACGCAGTTAATGGTTCTTTATTTTTATAACTTATAACAATGCAATAAAAACAGCGAAAATTTCATGTTATTACTGCAAATAAATTTTGCAGCCGACATTTACAGTTAAGTAAACCGAATTCGAGACTACTAGAGATGAATGTCACGTATCTAATTTTGCTTTCCATATATAATACGTTATAGGGTTTGTTCCTCGCTAGTCAGTTTGCCCTCGTGCTCTGCTAATGATCATGGAAGTTTGAAGCGCGCTTCTTTGTGTGGCTGACGGTAGCTTTACGATGTTGTTCGCCGACTGGTTAAATAAAAAATGGGATTAATGTTTACTTGAAGTTTTCAAACTTGATTTAAAGAATTCATATCACCTCCCGCGTTATCAATGATTTTTTGTCTGTATAACACTATTCAAAGATTTTATCTATTCAGTTTCATTCTTTACTATTTGTTAGATCACATGTGTTCATTTTATGATTTATTAAACTACACGTACAAAGATTCAAGTGAAATACATTAGTTATTTTTTAATAAAAAAGCCACAACCATTTTGAACTTATAAAGCATAAGTATTTTCTTCTTCAAATTAGGAAAATTTTCAAATTTTTTAATTCACAATTTTCTAAGAGTTTGATTTTATGTACTATTCATTTACCTTGCTCTAGTATGCTCAGCTGAATTTCACATTCTGTTTAAAGTTACTTTACTGCATATTGTTTTATTCTTTTATATTTTTGCGCTCAAAGATAATTCTAGTATAGCATATCGACGATTTTCCTTAATTATTATAATCAAGGTTGCGGTCTTGATATAAACACCTGACCCATTAATTACTTACATATGTCAGTATAAACTAAGAATTTTATAGTAATGGGTCAGATGTTTATATCAAGACCGCAACCTTGATTACAATAATTGTTATCACCACCCGCGCAACCAATGTTCGTTTAATTTGATTTTCCTTAATGTTTTAGGGACTTGCACAGGTAATTCCGCAATAGTTAGATTGCTTCCCATTTCCTAATACACGCCTTGTCAGTCTTCGTGTGGGCTGGGTGCTAATTGGTCCCTTCACTCCAAAGGCTTTTACACCATTATTACTAAGCACTATAAATGTTGACTGATCCCATCTTGCCGACTGCTGCTTAACGTATCGGTACTTTATTTTCAGTACCTTCATCAGAAATCAAATAACATTCAATACACTAATCACAAGACCAGAATTATGTAGTTGTGTTAGCATCGTCTCAGACAGGTCTATTTAATTATGTTTTTTAAAATATATTTTAGAATCACTAACTTTTACGATCAAATTAAGGCCTTCAGTTACTAATAGTTTGCATGCATATATTCATGAAGTACACACACACAAACACACGCACACACACACACATATATATATATATATATATATCTACATATAGACAGACATAGCGACATATCTATAAGACAGACATGGTTCAATTAAATACTGTTTGTTGCGAAGAGCTAATATATATGCAAGTATGTATTAGGTTTTGCGAACCTAGTAACAAATTGGTTCAGTTGTGACCAGAAGGATAAACCAAAGGCAGCATGAACGGAAAGTATAATCTCATGCACATTCGTTTCGTGCTTACTGGCGACTCATCAGTAGGAGCCGGTATTACGCCCTTTAACCACTATATATTTGGTAGAAGAATGTGGAATAATAGGACGGTACAATCTCCTAGACGAATGTGTAAACCTGTAATAGTGAAGCTAACATAATCTAAAGTCAACGACAATGCGACTTCAATGCTAACTCACACTATATAATATATATACCGAGTCTGTAAAGGATACTAACACTATGGCTATTGTGTTAGTAACTGATACCTTTTTTGAAATCGATGAGTACCGGATACTAAGAGTTCACTTCCAGTTCACTTACAGCTAAATCCTATTTTCAGGTTTACGTAATCTCATCCTGTACGAAAATTGTTTCTGGGAGAGGGATGAAAACGTATCTGACAATTAATTGTAACATAATGGTGGTTTGAAATTGGTTTTTTAATATGGTGTGACTGGCTGGATGGAATAATGGATTGTTTCTTGTTGCAAAACCAAAAACTACATTTACATAATTATTTAAACCACGTCCATTCAAAATATGATAATTGAATTCCTTTTTATGATGACAAAAATTATTCTGCTTTCAAATATAAAATATATTTTTATCACTTATGTGCTTAGTAGACAAATTATATAATTAAACGACCATTGGTTGCTTGGGTGGTGATAAAATTTACTATAATCAAGTTTGCGAACTTGATATAAACACCAGACCCATTAAGTACATACATTTGTCAGTATAAACTAAGAATTGTATAATGTAGAAAAGGCAATTCATCAAGTAGATCGATTTTGTTCTTATTGGAAACTAATCAAGTACTGGTCAGAATTTGCCGCGGACAGGGCTCGAACCTGGGCGCGTCTGTTTCGGAATCTAGTGCTCTAATCACTGAGCCACCCTGCTAACAAATGTATGTATTTAATGGGTGAGGTGTTTATATCAAGTTCGCAACCTTGTTTGTATTAAATATTATATAATTTGCAGAAGCGCATTCGCATCAAATTATCGACTGATGTACTGGAAATACGAACTATATGAATTAATTTGGTTTAAATACAAAATTGTCCACAAAAATATAACCTATTATATCAGTCCGGAGAATTTAATATCAAAGGAACTTTAATTAAGTGAGTTTCACTTGTGGCAATGAAAGCCCCAGAGCAATGCCTGTTCATGAAAAAACGTCTTTTTTTCGCAATTCAGAATAATGTTCTGTCTTTTATGCTATAGTACTATTTTGGCTTATAGAATTTGATTTATTTGTAATAAATCTTATTCAGGTATTATATTTTATGACGTTTGAACTGCTATATTCAACTTGGTTCTATTTTATTTTAACCCCTGCAATTTTTACGCAGTATATTCTACTATTTCTTCTCCTATATAACTTTGTTGCAGTTAAAATTATCTACTGAGTTCGATTGTGTTATAATGAACCAAAATATATATGAAAATCAAACATTAAATAGGATTACATACCGTTTGTGGAAGAGAACTAATATATATGCAAATGTGTATTAGGTGTTGCGCACCTAGTAAAATTTAGTTCAGTTGTGATCAGAAGGAACCACAAAAGACAGCATGAACAGAAAGTATAATCTCGTGCACATTCGTTTTGTGCTAACAGGCGACTAATCAGTAGGAGCGGCTATGACGCCCTTTGCCCACTATATATTTGGGTGAGGAATGTCGGAAAATGGGAGGGTTAAATCTCCTATACGAATGTGTAAACTTGCAATAATCAAACTAACTTCATACCGGTCAGTAAACTAGTCGATCTTGACTATAAGGATGATAACGTATTATTATTTATCAATCGAGGTTCTGCTCAGGTTACCTTGAATATATTAGCAGACGTTGGCTCGTTTTTCGGTATGAAATTCACGTTTTCTAAATATAAGATATTTTTACAGGATCACACACCTCTCGTACCAAATCTGAGTCAACAGTGTGAAGATATAGACGTAATTGACAGGTTTGCATACATTGGAAGCTCTATTAATAACTCAGGCAATATGTCTGACGGGGTGAATATAAGAATCGCGAAAGCTAGAATAGCTTTCTTAAACCTACGCCATTTATGGAGAAACGCAAGTATTTCACTCTACAGTACAGGTCGTGTTTACAATGCATATGCTCGAGCAGTTTTACCATACACTATAGAGACTTGGCCCCTTAGAGTTGATGAATTTAGACGCTTACAGGCTTTCGACCACTAAAAATAATTTAAATTCTTCAATTTTTGCTTTTTAAATGCAAATATTGTTTAATATTCAAAGGAAATGCACATTATAAAAATAAATTAACTAAATAAGAAATTGAAACAAATAAATAAATTTTAGATAAACAATATCAGAAAAAAGAGTTTCGCATACAATTTTCTTAACTGAAATGTCAATTGCATCCTTTCTATATCGTTAATAAAAACGTTGTGTAATTTTTGTTAAAAAACGTTTAATTTATTTCGTTAAGTTATCTTTTATTGTGATAGTGTTTAAAGCACTAAAATTTTGTGCTCTTAAGATAAATAACAATGCCGAGTTTTAGCCAGACAAAAATTGTTCTAAGACTACCGTTGTGCGCACTCACTGACGCATTTTGGCCTTCTATGGTCATCATGAGACCACGATGTCAAACTAACTGACGAGGACCAAACCGCAACGAGTCTTTTCAAGCCACAGCAAATAAGAGACACAGTTCTCACCAATCTTAGTTTTGCATTAAATATTCGTGACTTAAAATGCCGGTTTCACAACTTTTATATAATCACAAACATAACAATTTTGCTGCTTTTGCCACATATTTGTAATTTTTACAATGTAAAAACCAATAATTACGCAGCTAGTGATAACAATTATGTGAATCAACGCCGTTACCTAGAGATAAACACCAATCCTTTTGAATCCAACCAATCGCACAAAGGAGGAAAACTACTCGTGGTCGCACGTTCTCACGCATTGCCATCATCACAACAGGACCGAAAACTCACGAGCAAGGATTAAATCGCAATGAGTCTAAAAGTTACATATAATCAGATACGCAGCTCTTATCCACTACCGTCTTATATACAACGTATATGGCTTGAATTTTGAGCGCACAGTACCTACTCATTAACAAAAAATTAAAATTTAGTAAAACCACCTTCAGTGAATCATCGCAAGTTTGTAGTATGAAAAAGTGCGTTATAAAGGATGTTTAACCATGAATCATCTTGAGCATTGTGTACTCAACATTTGGTTTATAAAAAACGTGGAAATTCAATCGCCATTTGTTGGAAGTTATGTTCATATAACTTATTATTTATCAATGCAAGTTATTTTTCTGTACCGTGGTTTATTCTTTATAATGATATTTTATGGTGTTGATAAAGAAAGCCGAAAAACAACAGTTTCTTCTTTCACGTAAAAGCTTTCAACATTTTAGTTTTTATAGGATGCTTCTAGCCTATATTTTGTCCTCAGACGTATTGAGAGAATGCATTTGATTTATCATGCCATTAGGCTTAATGAGTATTTTGTGCTGATTCAGTTTTTCGCTTTATCAATTTCCTTTTTTTAGAGATTTTTTCATTAAATATATAAATAATTTCCATTCTGGTTCGCTATAATATTTCTCTAAAAATTTTAAGTTTTTAGGCGGTTAGTTGGCAAATATGAATATTTTGTAAAATATGAATTATTTTTATTTAATTTTATAAATTTAGCAATAGCAGTAAAGTTATAAGTTATTGAAAGCTAAATTTTTATTGTGAATTTTTTTAAATTTAAACCAGATTTAAAGGTAAATTAATCGATGGTAATCAACTTCATTCTGAAAATACGTTTGGGCGCTTGGATGAACTTGCAAAATTACCGTGGTTCCTTAATTAGATATGTAGATAAAATTGTATATTATATCTGTTATAACTTTGTCAATTTGATTATTTAAACATTAATCCCTGTATATACCATCTGGATACGTAGTCTCTTCTGAGGTGAAATAGCAAATTATTACATTATATTAATTCTTAGTACATATTGCTTCATATACTATGCAAAATAACATAACAGTACCAGCTGTATGTTATATATTTATCTGAATTAATATTCTTACTTATATTGTGTGGATTATCGAAAGTATTATGAGCTCCTGAAATACTAACCTTTTTCCATGAATTTTCTATAGTAAAATTATTCTTAAACTTGAAAAATATTAAAAGCTATTTTATATAGCGTATCCATCTATACTTTGCTTGCTATGTAATAATTTACATCTTCTTCTCTGTAACCCTTCTTTGAGTGCACTGTTGAGCTTTGTGAGGAAGATAATAAAGTTTATTACTATAAAATATATCTGTGAAAGACTAATTAATAAATTATGCTAATGAGTTAACTCTTCATGATTTAGTATACATGTTTATATAAACTAATAATCGTTAACACATTGGTTATAAACTTATTCAAAATTAATAATTCAAAATTAGAAAATTCAAATAGTATCAATTTTGGTGACTTCAAATAAGACACCATTCTCATATTTAACCAGTTTAACCAAATAGCAAAATTTGCTAAAGACTCATTTACGGACACGTTTCAGTTTGCTCTGGTCATCATTAAGTCACCACCAAAATTAATTTACGCTATTTAAATCTCAATGAACACGTTTGTAGAAAGCTGAAAAGTCAACTATACTTACTGAAATCACATATAATTAGGATAGGATCAAGATTTTGGGTACACGAAATCTTTGCAGTCTGATGCATAGAATTTTGCCGCTTCTGCTACGTACCTATATTTTATTTAATAATGCAGTAATCTTAATTAAAGCATATGACCCATCATTTAGTGTAATGGAAAAAATCAGGACAAAATTATAGTAAAATTTTGTTCTTATTGTAGTATATATTTCCTGTCGAAGACAGATGCACACTAATAAAAAATTCCTCGTACAAGGCACATAAACATTTTTTAAACAGGTAAATTAACCACATGTTTTTATAATTGTGCTCAAGTATATGTTTCTGTCTTGAAAGTTAATTTTTTGAAAAATCGTATACAAATAAATTCACGTTGATAACGGTTGGTTATATGACCTAAATCAAATAACAGGAAAGGTAAATTGACTAAAAATATAAAACTTTTGCAATTATGTAGCAATAATCCAACAAAAATGTTTTCTTATCTTATCTATAGATTATCTAGTTGTAGGCAATTTCATTCTGAGTGAGAAATACGTCTGTTTTTCAGGTTTAGCATTACACACGCAACAGTTGAACTGAATTCTATTTGCTAATAGAAATAGCTGCTACTATTAGTAGTATACTGATTCCACTAAAGAATTTTCTACCATAGGTAACGAGAAAACGACAATGATAACTAGCGATTTATATTATATGGTTATGCAAGTATATGTTACTTATAGTAGCATACTGCTATCCGGTAAATGATTTCAATTATGCATCAGTAACAAAAAGGTAGTAGTTTTGAGTATTCATGGTATTTTCGTGGGTATTAGATTTTCAATATCAGTTCCGCAAAAACCCGATTGATCCCCTTTTCCAAGTACGCATAGAGGTTGAATTCGCGTTGGCTGGTTGCTGTTTGGTCCCCACACTCAGAAGGCTTCCACATCTTTTGTACTAACCACTAGAAATGAGGTACGGTCTAATCTTCGTTGACTGGTAAAGTTTCGATACCTCATTTCTAATACCTTCCTCGGACTTCTAATCAAACATAAAGTAAAAGGCTGACAAAGACAGATTTAAGTTAATGTGGTTACCTCGGTTCTAAGTATATCTTTTTATACTTTTGTTTTCGACTCACCAATGATTGGAGAACAACGAAGGTCTCGATTAAGAAAACTCTCTCTCTCTCTCTCTCTCTCTCTATATATATATATATATATATATATATATATATATATATATATACATGGAGAAATGAAAACACCCACTAGTCAATCATATATATATATATATATATATATATATATATATATATATATATATATATATATATATGCATGCTGAAATTGGCAGACCCGACCGGTACAATTGAAGCAATCTCGAATTCCCCGTAAACGTAATCTCTTTAAATGTGCAGAATGTTAATGGGAGGGAGGAGAGAGAAAATATTGAACATGTGTTGTATAATTGTACGATTTTGATGTCCTGGTTACTAAATTAAAAATTTAAAAACTGAAAAAACCACCAAACCTGTGTGTTGATAAAAATAACGTGAATAGGCTACAAATGAAAGTTACCTTAGACAAAGAGAGAGAAAGCCAGAGCGATACTTAGGTAACTACCAAATATAGAGATGACGGAAGAGATAGCAAGGGCAAAGTCTTAGGTAACCCACATAAAAGTTATATAATAACTACTAATATGTGTGCTCCTAAATCAAAAAAATAATAGAATTAATAATAGACATATATGACTTTATATATATATATATATATATATAGTGTGTGTGTGTGTGTGCGAGAGTAATCAAATTATACAAATATCCATTTAAATATGTATATCTATTCGAATCACATAAAAATTTGTTCCAATTACAAATATATCAATGTACCAGCCAAATACATTGATCTTTACATAGATGGACAAATAATCATGAGTCCACCTTAAGAGACAAGTGCATAAGATTAAGGTAAAAAATTAGTTCAAATATGATCAGAAGGATAAACCAAAGCCAGCATGGACAGAAAGTATAAACTTATGCACATTCGTTTCGTGCTTACTGGCGACTCATCTGGAAGAGCCGGTATTACGACTTTTTCCGACTATATATTTTTGTGAGGAATGTGAGAATATAGGGCGGTACATCATATAAAGTCTCGACAATGAGACTTTAATGCTAACTCACTCTATACAATATATATACATTGTCTGTAAATTATACCAACAATATGGCTATTGTGTCAATACGCGATACCAACATTATAGTACCGGAAATGGTACGTGGTACTAACACTATGGTTGCCTAGTCGGTACGTGGTACCAACCTGATGGATTTCAATTTATGTCATAGTTCACCGAAATTGAGAATTACAATCATTTCTGAACGCCTGTTACTCCAGTAAATCCATACACTCTGGCCTTGATCGATATCAGTTATCACATTTCGCGGTAAGCATGACATCATTCGATTCATTGTATAACAGTTAGATACTGTTTTTTGCGGAGAACTAATATATATGCAATTAAGTTTTAGGTGTTGCGAACCTATAACAAATTAGTTCAGTTGTGACCATAAGAATAAACCAAAGTCAGCATGAACGGAATGTATAATCTCATAAACATAAATTTCGTGCTTACTGGCGATTGATCAGTAGAAGCTGGTATTACGCCCTTTATCCACTATATATTTGTTTGACGGATGTGAGAAAATAGGACGGTACATCATATAAAGTCTCGACAATGCGAATTCAACTCTAACTCATTTTATATAATAAATATACCAAGATTGCAAATGGTATCAAAACTAGGACTTTTGTGTCAGTTCACTATAACTACATTCTGGTACCGAAGAGGTACATGGTACTAACACTATTGTTGCCGAGTCGGTACATGGTATCAATGCGACGGATGTCAAAGTATGCTAATGTTTAACAAAATTGAGAATAACAAATATATATGAACACATGTTACTCTAGCAAATCCGTACAATATGGCCTTAAATACAGATAGGTTTATTCTATCAGACGTTTTGTCTTTATCCTTCGACACACCATATAAAAATTTATAGCGTGCACTTATATACATGTAAAAGCCATATATATAATTATACATATATATATAAATAGGTAAAAACAAAAATGTGGGTCAAATGTGTGTAATCACATTAAATATCGTCTATCAGCAATTATTTTATAATTTATATAACATATATATATATATATATATATATATATATAATATTTTAATATTTATAACAATAAGAATCACGGCTCTCAAGAAGAGAGTCATTATGGTTGACCGAAATTTACTTTACTTTACTGCGGCCAACTCCTTTTAGAGGATAAGCCGGCTCCATTGATATCCCGAATTAAGCCTCTCCATGCCGGGCGGTTGGCAGCCATTTCGGCACCCAGAGGCTAGGGTGTCAAGTGAACAGCTATCTGGTTTTATCAGCGCGAAAACACCTATTTATTTCGGGTGTTGGAATGTTCGAACACTGCTTTGTTGACCGAAATATCCAAATGCCAATGAATCTGAATGTATTAAACAAGAAAATATGAAAATACTTTCAATTGAATTAATTAATACAAAAATACCATTTACAAGAGAACGACAGTCCTATAAAAAGAGACTGGCATAATTAACGTTTCACAATTTGCGAGATATGCATAATGGATTCATAGACAAAAGGCTATTGAAATTTTGATTATAAAGGTAAATTGTGAAATAGTTAGGCAAGTTGAAATGTTAAAAAGCGAAAATATCATATTTTACACAAGAAAAATATATAAAATAAACGTATGCAATGTGTATTGATTTTTTATTATCGTTATTGGGTTTTAACGACCTAACAAATGATTTCATATATATATATATATATATATATATATATATATATACTATATATATAATGCATAAAGCTTCCGATTTGTCGACAAGTAAATACGGTATTGGCAAACTCGTGAAAATATAATCGGGACAAACTACTAAGCATACTCACAGCTGGTTTCATGCAACCTTGTTTCTCTGTACAATACTAGTGATGGTAAATTTACTCTCCTTTTGTGTCAGCAAACCCAGACAATGAAATAATGACAATGTACCGAGCAACTCTCACACTATAGGCAAGCTAGTTTGATTTTTACGCCCTTTTCACATTATATATTTGAGTGAGGAATGTGGGAAAAAAAGGACTGTACAATAACCTATAACATCATTCAATTAAATATATAAAAGTTAGATACTGTTTGTGGTGGAGACCTAATATATATATGTATATATAATTATGGATTAGCTGTTGCGCACATAGTGCCAAATTAGTTCAAATATGACCCAAAGGATAAGCCAAAGACAGCATGAACAGAAAGTGTAACCTCATGCACATTCGTTTCGTTCTAACTGGCGACTCATCAGTAGGAGCCGATATTTCGCTCTTTACCCACTGTATATTTTGGTGACGTATGTATATAAGACGGTACAATCTCATATACGAATTTGTAAACCAGCAGTAGTGAAACTGACTTAATATAAAGTCTTTGACAATGCGACTTCGAAGTTAGCTCACTATAAATAATATTAACGACCTTTTTTCCATATTACTCACTCCAATATAGTGTGGATAAAGGGTGTAATACCGGCTCCTACTGATGAGTCGCCAGTAAGCACAAAATGAATTTGCACAAGATTACACTTTCCGTTCATAACGTCTTTGTTTTGTCCTTCTGGTCATATTCGAACTAATTTGTTACTAGATTCGCAACACCTAATACATACTTGCATATATATTAGTTCTCCGCCACAATCATTATCTAAGCAAGTTTGATACTTCAATGAGATCTCGTCATTACTAGACAACCCATAACTTCAGATGGCACATGATCGTCTCGGCCTGTACTTTTCAGTAGTTTGCTGCTGGCAGCCATCTACTCACTGAAGTGGCCGGTGATGTCGATAATGGGCCATTTTTTAGTTCAACGATATAATACTGCATTCTAAAATGCGGAATCATCCCACCAGTATACGAAAATATTAACGCATAAAATAATTAATTTATTTTATTCTATCCATTTTATTACTCGAAAAATTATATTCATATCTCAAATATAACTTTCTGGTCTGAATAAATTGAACATTTCGTTTAAAACTTTTATACAATCTTCTTGACAATTTACCTTCTGAAATTAATCATGTACCTGTTAATTGCATATTATTAACCAATGGTATGTTTCTATCGGCTGAAGTTACTATCAGTTAAGATTCCACATATTAAATTCTATCATTTGGTGAAAACTTCATGGACAAAATTTAATTAGAAATACTAATTGCATTATAATTGTTCAGTGACGCAACAGCTACTGACCTTTTTAAATGGACTTTCTATGGATTAACTGTATCTTATTATTTAAGACAAATAAGAAACTAATGGAAAGATTTTTAAAAATTAATATTTTGATCTTTTTTTACATGACCTTTATGTGCTTTATTTACCTCATTATTTATTAATCGACAATTTGTACAATTCTAATCTGTACTGTCGTATTCATGAACTACCGTCTGTCAAATTAATCGAAGTAGATGCCGCAGATTTCCAACTTTTCCGAGAAATTATGGTCAGTTTTCCTTTTTTTATTTGACTTATTAAGAAAATTTCTAATACATGCCTAGCATAGTTTTTATTATATTAATATTGGGGAAGAACATTAATTAATAATTTTTAATTTCCATCTTGCCCTGGATAAATGATTGTTAATGAAAATCAGTGTTCAATTGATGATGCTTAAATTGGCGTAGTCGTGCAAATAGACAAAGCGAACTGCCTGTTTATATCAAAATAGCAAACTGATTGTCTCGTTTATCATAATAATCATGGTTATGCGCTTAGTTATGTTTTATTGAAATTTCGACTATATTTATATAATTGTACATACTGTTGATTTAATATCACTAAAGTGGTTGTTAGCGTTAGAATCTAGTTGTTATATTTTCTGATATACTACTTGACTAATGCAAAAGTTTGGTGCCTTATTTAAGACAGCAATAGCTATAATTGTAAAAGGCTGTTTAATTAGTATTTACTACTAAAGTTTGGTTTAAATTTACCTATAATTGCGTAATTTCTTTAATTAATGGTTGAAATAATAGCCAGAATGGCGTGGCGAGATAATTGTATAGAAACTACTTAGTTATAATTATTATATTGAAATTTTGAATTGCATGACAACAGATATTTATGTGCCTTCCTATGAACAAATCGCATATTGAGATTATTTTTTATTGAAGATGTATACCACGAAGCAACACAATATGATAATATTTAGATACTGTTTGTTGCGGAGAGCTAATATATATATGCAAGTATGTATTAGGTGTTGCGAACCTAGTAACAAATTAATTCAGTTGTGACCAGAAGGATAAACCAATGACAGCATGAACGGAAAGTATAATCTAAGCACATTGGTTTCGTGCTTACTTGGGATTCATCAGTAGGAGTTGATATTACGCTCTTTAACCACTATATATTTGGGTGAGGAATGTGAGAAAATAGGACGGTACATCATATAAAGTATCGACAATGCGACTTTAACGCTAACTCTACCTGGCTTATATATATATATATATATATATATATATATATATATAACTGCTATATATACCGAGTCTGTAGAATACCAACACTATGGCTATTTAGTCAGTACCCGAATCAAACATTATAGTAGCGAAAAGCTACATGGTACTAGCACTATGGTTGCCTAGTCGGTACGTGGTACCGACCTGATGGATTTCAATTTATGCTATAGTTCACAGAAATTGAGAATTAAAACTATTTATGATCACTTGCTACTCCAGTAAATCGAAACACTCTCGCCTTGATCGATATCAGTTATCAAATTTCGCGGTAAGCATGGAGTCATTCAATTCAATATACGGAGTTAGATACTTGCGGCTGGCGGTAATTTTGTTATGTTGTTCGACGACTGGTTAAATACAATGGGATTGGTGTTTACTTCAAGCTCGAAAACTTGATTTTAAGAAGTGTTACAAACACCCTCGCAATCAGTTATTGTTCAATTTTATTGCCTATATATGTATATGTGGCGAAAGCTGCAAACAGTTAATGTTCGTGACTGCATAGTAATTGTGCAGCCGAAATTTCCAGTCAAGTTCAATGTATGCAAGACTGCTAGGAGTGAGAGCCGCATATCTAACTTTGATTTCCATATATATTCAATGCGGTTTGATCTTCGATTGTCAGTTTGCCGTCGTTCTCTGATGATGATCAGGAAGGTTGAAAGGCGTCAGTGTGTTGCAGCTGGCGGTAGTTTTGATATGTTGTTCGACGACTGGTTAAATAAAATGGGATTGGTGTTTACTTCAAGCTCGCAAACTTGATTTTAAGAAGAGTTAGATACTGTTTGTTGGGGAGAACTCATATGAATGCAAGTACATATAAGAAGTTGCGCAACTAGTAAAAAATTTGTTCAGTTGTGACCAGATGGATAAACCAAATGCAGCATGATCGGAAAGTATAATCCTATGCAAATTCGTTTCGTTTAGGAGATTGTACTGTCCTATTATCCAACATTCGTCACCCAAATATATAGTAGTTAAAGGGCGTGATACTTTCTACTGCTGATGTGTCGCCAGTAAGCACGAAACGAATTTGCATGAGATTATATTTTCCTTTCATGCTATCTTTGGTTTATGCTACTTGTCACAACTGAACTAATTTGTTACTAGGTTCGCAACACTAAATACATACTTGCATAATTCTATAATGTTTCATTTTTCTCTGTATACTATTATTAAAGCCACTAATTGTTTTTCCTGTCTAATTCATGGGTACTGTAGCAGTGGTTTTTTCTAAATTGGGTTTTGTTTATCAACGTAAGAAGTGAAGGAGCCCACAATTTAGCAGTCAGATTATGGGCACGATTCAGCTGTAGAGAGATGCATCAACTTTGTGTGGATTAACATGTGTACCCAATACAATAGCGGTCTAACCAGGATTCCTCGATAAGGCCAATTCGACAATGTGCAATTATGACGCTGTAGTCAATGTCTTTCTTGACGTAGATTTGATGATTGTAAAGATAACGCAACTCAAACTTGGTGGTGGGTGTTACTTTTATACGGGCAATGTTTTAGTAGTCAAGACAACTTTTCACCTACATCGCTTGAAATGAAGAAAGTCTGTTAAACCAACACAATTTGCTCCTATCAAGTGTTCATGGTCTATCTTCTTTACAGCGGGCCAATTCCGGTTTATCATATTCGGATAGAACGAATGTCCTCGTCGCAATTACAAAGAAAATGCACAGTGACTGCTTTATTAATAGTATTTGGAGACTGTAATATAAAATACCTTTCAAACACCATTAAAGCAACTCAAGCAGGTTGGGTTATTAATTTCCCGTAACGTAGAATATGAAGACACACAATTGGCCATCAATAGTCAGTTCGTCAACGACACGCTCAGGAAACACGAAATTTTGCAATTCACGTACACTGTTCTCGAAAAAAATCACTGGATTCGCGGTTTTTAAAGATGTTGAGCAAAATCCTAGTCTTATACCCTGCTTCAGATCCTCCCGTGCATTGATCTTGTCGTCATTGAATGATTTCGCCTCGATTTCATTCATCAACGTAAAGCAGAATATATCTCGGATGAGCCACCATTGTAGTACTCAACGCCTGTTAAACCAACATATTTTATTTCGTTACCTTTCAGCCGACTCGAACCCGTAGTCTGTCTATTATGCTGTGGGCCAATTTCCTACTTATCAATCCCACTATAACGATTACCATAGTTGAAACGAAGGAGACATACCAAACGAATCATGCTTTGATACAAGTATCTAAAAATGTAATTACCAGTTTGTTAAAAATAATTAGTTTATTATTGCACTTCAGTCCTATTATTCAAATCACTACCTGTTTCTCTAGGCTTCTTTATTGCAGATTTGAAGAAGCTTACAGAAAATAGGCCAAACTATTAGCACAGATCGGTTATACCATTATGAAGAAATTTGCGGCGGTTTAATAGGTATTGTCATTTACAACCAATGTTGGCGATATTCATCATGACTGCAAAATATTGACAAACTCGTCTACTACCTGTGTTGTTTGAATTTTATTTTAACTGATTTACAGATATTCTACGCATATTTTTTGAAGATTGGGTCGCTATTTTATAAAAAAAGTATAACGACCAGTAATAAAGTCGGCCATGAGTTTTACCTCGACCTTAGAATTTTAATTTGAAATTGATATTAGCCTAGGAATATTAGCAAAGTTGAAACATATGCAGCTGCGTTAATTAATTATTTCAGATATCTGTTTTCGTGAGCCTTCATTTTAAATCACAATAATGTTAACAGCTTCAATGACACAAAAATTCCAAATTTCCATTACTTTTCGATGCTTTTATACTCAATAGGTTTGTGCAAACGTACAAATGTGAAATAACCGACATATCTACAATAATTTAAATGCAGTTTGTGGACTTGAGATAAAGACTAGTACGATTTTATGAGATCAGTGACACAAACAAGCAAAATTACTATCGGACAATTATTAAAGTAATAATTGCTTAGATTAAAATTTAAAAAAAAAGTGTTGCGATATTTTTTTTGCATAATTATTTGTTTTTTTGTGAAACACACAGGATTTAACGAACATTAATTGTGCGGCCAGTTATAACAATTATATAAATCAAATTTAAATGTTTCTTGAATGAAGATTGCTTTTGCGAACCTGGATTAATTGAAATTACCTGATCTGCGTTTTGACTAACGCAGCGTTCATTGTTCCAGTAGTTTTCTTTTGCTAAAATATTTCGGCTAAACTTATCGATAGCCTTCATCAGTTGCAATTTACATCACAAGTTTAACAAACGAAACTACATCAATGTTGCGACCGTGATGTAAACACGTCCCATTATATACATGCATTAATGAACATAAACTAAGCGTTTTATGATGTAGAAAAGGTAATTTATGCGGTTGAACTTATTTTTTGGCCTTTTATACGCATTGGCGTTTTATTCTTTATATTCAGTTTGCAATCGTGCTCTTATGATACTCATAGAAGGTCAAAACGTGTCAGTAAGTGTGAGTAGTATTGCTTCGTTATGCGACTCGTTTAATACTACGAGATTGGTGTTTTCAGGAAACTCGGAAACATGACAAAATAATTTACGAATAAACATTCTTTTTTAGTTGTATTAATTTGCGTTGTTCTTTCAATGATATATTTCTTATTCATTTTATTAATATCTTAAATTAAGCAGACACAAGAAAAGAAAACCCCTGACTACTTATCATATTTCGTAATTCCACGAAACTCTAAAATACGCATATTTTTATGGATTTCTTTGAACTTTTATGTTGAATTCTTGCTTGAACAGAATTGTAACGATATGGTCTCATAGTATCATGTGAAACATTTTTTGCTAAAATAAAGGTCTTGAATATCTCTGTTGGGCGCGGACATCGAGCAAAATTGTGCGGCAAATCTAATGGCCATTTCTGTTACTTTATCAGCCAAAATCACAAAGCATTTATCTATAAATAGATAAATAGAATGGAACAGCTATTTGAGATTTTATCCACATTTCTGATTTTTCTGATGTGGGCAACTAATTTGCACTAGATAAAGCATAGAAATCCATACCTCTCTGGTTTTATATGCATGACGTGCATGTTTCTATGATCTCTTCAAACTCGTCGCACTGAAGGAAACAACACGAAGGTTACTAGTTACCAAAAATTAAGGAAAGCTCCGTTCTGTCTACTCGACATTTTTGACATTCATTTCTTGCTCCATCATCAGGATTTTTTCTGCAGAATTCAAAGAAACAAAAATTAATCTTGTAAAACATAAAATTTACTAAATTTACTGTTATGCATTAGGTAATGAATGAAACCGAAATATTGTCGCATTATCGAATTATATATTGTTATGCACGTTACCAGTATTTCTACGTAGCAAATGGGGTGTAAAATATAAATCAAATTCTAGCTTTATATTTTTAAAAGCATGAAATAATTCATTATAACGTCATCATCATCATGTCCAGCCACACAAAAGTCAAGTGACTAATGTTTCACGGCCATATAACCATAAGGAGTGAAAAAACTTATATAAGTCAATTTGGACAAATTATTATTGAGATTTACGAGAGAGAAGGAATACCTTGCTACTATGAGTAAATTATCAGGATAACTCACAGAAATGAGGCAAACTAAACCTCTCCACAACACCATTATGGCCAAGTTAGCATTCAGGCAAGGCGACATCAGCAATACAGCTTCCTTGCGGATTTCACTGTATCACGTCATAAACAAACCAAACCTCGCAGCTAACTTTGGCCTACTAAGAAAAGAAAGTTATGAAGATGATTCTACTAGACATCTGCAACAAGATCGCAACTGACCTCGATTCGATGCCATATCGCTAATGGTTTTTAACCAAGAACTGTGATGCGCATGAGGACCACATCCCGGCAGACGAGTGGGTCCTATACTACCCAATTTGTATGTAAGTGACTTTAATTGTTTCTGCCATGTCAAAAACTGCCCACTTTGTTTCTTACGCCAATTTGGTGCTGGATTAGAGAACAGAGCTCTATTGGGCAATCGAAATAAGGGTATACGCAAAACGTGACCGAGCCAACGAAGTTGATGTAGCCTTATTTGTTTTTCTAACGACGTGCACTTATTGTCAGATCCAAAAATACGTCTACGGATGTCACCGTTAGTTATTTGTTGTTGGTAACCAACATGTGCTATACTTCTAAAACAACGATGATCAAATGCCTATAAGCGTCTCAAATCATCAACTCTAAGAGGCCAAGTTTCACTAGCGTATAGTAAGACTGCGCGTACAGATGCATTGTAAACACGACCTTTAAGGAAAAGTTAAATATTGGCGTTTCTCCATAAATGACGAAGGTTCGAGAAAGCTACTCTAGCTTTCGCGATCCGTATTCTCACCTCGTCGGACATATTGCCTACGTTATTGACAGAGCTACCAAGATATATCAACCTGTCGACTATGTCAAGATCTTCATTCTGCAGTCGCAACGTTGAAGTGAGTGGTGGGTGATCCTGTAACAGTAGCTTACATTTAGAAGGTGCGAATTTCATATCGAAAGACGGAACAACGTCTGCTAACATATTTAAGGTGGTCTGGGCAGCATGCTGATTGTCGAATAATAGTACGATATCGTCCGCATAGTCAAGATCGACTAGTTTATCTCCCGGGAGAAATTCAACTCCAGCGTCCTGAATGTGACGTACAATCTGTCAATATTCTTGATCGAATTTTTGTTAACTTAAATGCATGTTTTCACAAGATATGACGTACCTAGTGACAGATTAGTTCATATATTAATAACATGAAATGCAACCACGTGTATTCGCCTGTTTCACGCTTACTGGCTGCTAATTAGCTTGACTAGTCACTACGCATCAAATTTATTGAATCTTTCGTCAAGTAATTTGGAATAAGTAGAATATTTAACCTCGATGCAAATGTGCATTAACAAAATCGAAAATTAAACTTTCTGTCAAGAAATTACCTGTTCGAATGTAATGTGAACTTAAATAACAAATTATGAACGAATTTTTTTATATAATAAGTCCAGTAAACGCATAAGAGCTTCAACGAACGCGTCAACCTCTACCCTCTATTGACATAATAGATCAGGTGTTTACATCGAGACCAAAACATTGATTAACAGTAATTGTTAGCACAGCCCGCACAAACAATGTTCGTTTAATATACACATGTTGAGTTTAGTTATGCTGAACCAAAAAGTTCAGAGAACGAAATGATAACGCCATTCGGTATGATAAAAATTTGCCCTTATTGATTCCTAATTTCTGCGAATATTAATCATAAATTTTGTTAGATAAAATGTACCAAGTGCACCAAGTTTCCATCTAGCCATCTCCAATCTGCCATTATAGAATAGACATTACATTAGATGCGGAAGTGATATTGAAATGAACATTTATATAATTAAACAAACGTTGGTTGCGCGGGCGGTGATACCAATTACTATAATCTAGTTTGCGATCATGATATACGCACCTCATCAATTAATAATTTACATTTGTCAGTATAAACTAAGAATTGTATAGTGTAGAAGAAGCAATTCATCAAGTAGACCGGTTTTGTACTTACTGGGTACTCGTCACGTTCTGGCCAGAATTTGCCGCGGACAGAACACGTCTGCTTCGAAATCTGGTGTTGTAACCAATGAGCCACCCTGCCTCACACTACACGCAATTTACATTCATATAGTAACTAATGTTATTCGGTTAGTTCTATTATCTTTTAGGTGGAACTCATATGGCATCCATTTAGACCCAAGTTTCCAACTAGCGATCCCCAATCTGCCATTTCTGAATATAAATTACATTAGATCCGGAAGTGATATTGAAATGAACATTTATATAATTAAACGAAAATTGGTTGCGCGGGTGGTGATAAAATTTACCATAATCAAGGTTGCGTTCTTGATATACGCACCTCATCCATTAATAATTTACATTTGTCAGTATAAACTAAGAATTTTATTGTGTAGATAAGGTAATTCTGGCCAGAATGTAATGAAATCACAATAAGGACGAAATCGGTCCACTGGATGAATCTATCTGATATGCGTTTCGACTAATGCAGCTTTCATTGTTCCAGTAGTTTTCTTTTGCTAAAATATTTCTGCTAAATTTATCGATAACCTTCATCAGTTGTAATATACCTCACAAATTTAACAAACGAAACTAATAAAGCAAGTGCGTTATTTCCTCTAGCCATAATATTTATACTTCTGTCTGACCTTTCATTAGATATTCGCATGTCACATGTGTGTGTGTGTGTGCATTTTCATAACTGCTGCTTTCATCTAACTAATGGAGACCATAGTGGCTGAATAATAATTTATCAATTGCATGCATTAAATATTCGTATTAAACAATCAATGTAAAATGACGTAACTGAGACGGCCCTCACTTTCAGGTGGAGGAAGACCAATAATTGAGAAACACTCGTCATAAAAACATGCCATGAGTGATAAAACTGTGTCCGAAAGACCAATGCACATTTCAAATTTCAATTGAAACCACTAGGGTTGCACTCAAGATAGACAAATTAATAAGAGTTATTGATATACCATTAAATAGGCGCAAGCCACGCATTTGCATGTGTATGTGTATACATAATGCGTTGAAGTCGCATTGTCGTAGTTTTTATATGATGTTAGCTTTACTATTGCATGTTTACACATTCGTCTAGGAGATTGTACCGTCCTATTATTCCACATTCTTTGACCAAATATATAGTGGTTAAAGGGCGTAATACCGGCTCCTACTGATGAGTCGCCAGTAAGCACGAAACGAATGTGCATGAGATTATACTTTCCGTTTATGCTGTCTTTGGTTCATCTTTCTGGTTACAACTGAACTAATTTGTTACTAGCTACGCAACACCTAATACATACTTGCAATTATAGTGAATGTTCAACACTTCGCAACATACAAAATTTCAAAGTTTTTGTGCCATAGTATAAGATAATATTCCTATTTCTTAGAACATATCTTGCTAAACGTTTATTATTTGGTTGAAATTGTTGATAAATGTGTACTAGATGAAATGGATAGATTAGTAAGCTTAGATGTAGTATCTATGTACACGAATATACCGGTACCTGAGGCTCTGGGTTGTTTTAGACGTGTTCTAGTTGATCACCTCTTAATATTAGAAGGAAGCAAAATGAAGATAGGACACGTCATGGAGATGATGTGTATTTGTATGTCCTCCACTTATTTTAAATTTCAGAAGCAATTTTATAAACAAATTCGAGGCGTTCCAGTGGGACAACATTTGTCGGTCCTAATAGCTAATATCTTTATGCATTATTTATAAAATTATTTGTTGGATTAGACTCCACTGAAACCAAAACTGTACCTATGTTTCTTAGATGACATATTTATGATCTGGAACCATGGTGATAATGAAATGGTAAATTTCTTAAATTTAGCTAATTGAATGAGCGAACTCCAATTCAGAATAGAATAGAATATAATATCTTTATTTGGATTCAAACCACACATGTTCCATCAAATAATAAAATTGGAAAATGTACAATATAAAAAGATATCACATCACATAAATATGTGCAATTAATTGTACTGTACAATTTATCAGCATCAGAAAGTTCACATGTAAAGAGTGATAGATTCTTCATCAAAATTAGGAAAATTTAAGGTATAATTCGAGTGTAACATTTTGTAAGAAAAAAAGGGAACCATGACTAATAATTGATTGTATGCATTGTTGATTAACAAGATGATATAATGCATAACATTTCAGTTTTAATAATACAAAACTTGAAGATAGAATCTCGAGAAATTATGCTGCTGAAAAAAAATTAATCCTGTCTTTTATTTAACCATGAGAAAGTATTATCATAATCAAAATTAAAAATATCAGCAGGATTGAACACTTTTTCTAGTTCGGTAGATAAAAATTTAAAAGACATTTTAGATGGAGGCGTTTCTCTAAGCCCCTTTGGCAATTGATTGTAAATTTTGTAAATTTTTGAAAAAGAGAATAACTTGCTCGCAACATTCCCCACCAATGGTTGAGATATTGCAAAATGACCAGATCTAGTTCCAACTTCATGACTCTTTCTTATTGGATCTATATAGGCACCAGTCCACTGGTTCAAATGGAAAGCTTTTGTGCAATAGCACATCCTCCGAAACCATAAAGGATGCAGTGATACAAACTGTAATTTAGTGGCGTATATAGTGCAGAAGATTGGACTAAGTTGTTTCACAACTTTTCTTTGTACAGCTTCTATCTTATTAGACAAACCCTTTGTTAAAGGATTCCCAGTAGCGGCAGCATATTCTAGTATCGGTCTAATCCATATTATAAACATTTTAAATTTTATTTCATCCGATAATATATTTATATTTATTAGTGCCCATCTGTTCTTGGCACTGCCTATTATCCTTTCAATATGTCTCTCAGCAGAAGCCGTACAATGAATAGTTATGCCTAAATCCTTAATTTCTTGCATAAGTTTAATCTCAAAAACATCATTAATCTCAGCATCATGAAAGTAAACATAATTAAATTCTGTTCTGTTACCTATTTTTAAAGCTCTCGTCTTTTTACTGTTTATTCTCAGCCCTAGTGTTAACAAGTATCTACTTAAATCATACAAATCTAGTGTCACATTATTTTTGGAGAATTCGACATTTTTTGGATCAATTGGAAAGATTATTTTTAAATCATCAGCGAATTTGCAAACTCGACCGTTAGGGATCTTAGTTTCCAAATGTGCAAATACAATTTTAAATAAAATTGGCCCCAAACTTGATCCCTTTTCGATTTAGATATCAAATCGTTTACTTGAATACTCATTCTTCGATTATATAAATAGTATCTAAGTAATCTAAAAATATTCGGATCAATATTCAATAAATTAATCGCATTCAAAATAGCATCAAAAGATATAGAGTCAAAAGCTTTTGAGATATCTATAAATATAATTAATGCATCTAACTTTTTCTCATCTAATGTAATTACATGTTTCCACATAGAGAGCATATTAGTAGTTGTCGACCTGTCTTTCGTAAAGCCGTGTTGGCATATATCAAAATCAGCCGGCAACATACGTTCTAAATGATCTAGTATCAATCGTTCTATTATCTTCAAAAACGAAGGGATAATAGAGATTAATCTATAATCACTGGCGCACGTTGGCTTACTTACTTTTGGCAACGGTTTAGCTACTATCGTTAGTATATCGATTGGTAATTTCCCATTCTTCAAAATTCTATTTATAAAATTGCAGAGCGCATTCATAAAATTTAAAGGTAATTGAAGTAGGTTATCAATCGATATACCAAGGTGATCTTTTTGTTTTTTTGATTTTATTTTTAGCATTAATTCTATCAATGCATCACTGTCAATAACAAGTCCTAGATCCTGGTTTCCCGAAGGATCAGGTAGATCAATGAAATTGCTTTCGTTCTGTGGATTACATAACAAGTTGCCAAATACTTCATCCAATTCACAGAAAAATTCATACTCAGTTTTACCCACAGGTAATATAAGCTTTAATTTTTCCTTATATTTACTGTAGCCTGTGAGGAGTTTGTATCCTAATCTAGGATTACTCTTCAGTTTGGCCAAAATAATTCTCTCTGATCTTTGATGGATTATCAGCAGTGATGAATTAATTTCTTTATCGATCAAATCTAACCTCATTTTTTTAATACTATTGATAAGACTACATTTCATTATATTATCTCGTTTTAATCAGGTGAATTGCCATTTTTGGATATCAAATTAATTATAAATGGTCAGAAATTGGGAATAGATATTTATAGGAAGGATACTTATTCAGGAATCCTTCTTAATTTCAAGTTCAATCACACGTATCTTATGAAAGCCGATATCTTAAAGTCATTAACATTAAGAAGTCTCAAGTTAACAGATATAAAGCATAGGAAGTTAGATTTAGGCAGACTACGCAATATATTCAAGGCTAATAGTTACCCTCTTAATTTAATGGATGCAACAATGATGGACGTCGTGAAAAAATTTAATCCTAGTTTGAGGTACATAAAAGCGGATAAGGAGAAGGAAGAGCGGAAGGTCATGGAATTACCGGACTCTATATTAAGTAGGAAATTGAAATCATTAGCTTTAAAATAAAATATAAAGACCGTTTTAAAACAGTCCCTTACACTAAGCACTATAGTCCCTAACCAAAACGAAAAGATTGGACCCTTAGAAACATCAGGAATGTATGAAATCCCATGCAATGATTGTAGTCTCATGTATGCTGGTGAGACCATGCGCCCAATAAAAGTAAGAAGAGGTGAACATAAAACTGCCTGTAAGTATGGACATATTGCTATACCTGATCTTGATCGTCATTTAGTGGAGACTGGACATACTATCCACTGTGAGGAATGCAAACGCATAACAATATGTAGTCCTTATAGGGTGACGAGATTGATTATGGAATCTATCGAAATTAAATCTAGAGATAATATTATGAATGAAACAGCTGTTGAAAAATCGTTAGGTCCGATTTGGAATACCGCATTAGTTAGTGGCAGGAAAAGGCTATTGCATGAATTGGAAACTGAAGCTAGCTCCAGTAAAAGATTAAGAACATCGGATTAAGATTGACTAATTAGTGGGATTATTCAAGTATATATATAAATTTGCCAAAGTGCATGTAGTTTTTAATGACAAGTTGTTTCTTTAAATACTGTTTATTGCGGAGAATTAATATATATGCAAGTATGTATTAGGTGTTGCGAACCTAGTAACAAATTAGTTCAATTGTGACCAGAAGGATAAACCAAAGGCAGCATGAACGGAAAGTATAATCTCATGCACATTCGTTTCGTGCTTACTGGCGACTCATCAGTAGGAGCCGGTATTACGCCCTTTAACCACTATATATTTGGTAGAAGAATGTGGAATAATGGGACGGTACAATCTCCTAGACGAATGTGTAAACCTGCAATAGTGAAGCTAACATAATCTAAAGTCAACGACAATACGACTTCAATGCTAACTCACACTATATAATATATATACCGAGTCTGTAAAGGATACTAACACTATGGCTATTGTATTAGTAACCGATACCAACATTATTGTACCGAAAAGGTACATGGTACTAACACTATGGTTTCCCAGTCGGTACATGATATCAACCTGATGGATATCAATTTATGGTAAAGTTCCCCAAAATTGAGAATTAAAACAATTTCTGAACACCTGTTACTCCAGTTAATCCATACACTCTGGCCTTGATCGATATCAGTTATCACTTTTCGCGGTAAGCATGACATCATTCAATTCAATATATTACAGTTACCATATATATTAGTTCTTCGCAAAAAAACAGTATTTAACTGTAATTAGTGGGATTATTCTTCAAGTAATGAAAAATCAATTATTAAGTATATAGTAGTTCTAAATTTCATCTGCAACTACTCGTTTGATTTTAAGACTCTTAGCGATTTGAACCATAATTTTGTGTTTTGCACCCTCACCTACCTATTGAGATTATTTTAATTATACAATATTTAGAAGTAATAATTTGTCTGGCACCTGCAAGGGTAAATTAATGTATATTGATTGCAGTTTCATTTAGATGCACGTAGGTGTGTATCAATTATATTTTAACAAAGTTTTTTAGTTATGTATACACATACACATGCACATGCGTGGCGTGCGCGTATTTAATGGTATACCAATAACTCTTATTAATTTGTCTATCTCGAGTGCAACCCTAGTGGTTTCAATTGAAATTTGAAATGTGCATTGGTCTTTCGGACACCTAGTTTTATCACTCATGGCATGTTTTTATGACGAGTGTTTCTCAATTATAGGTCTTCCCACACCTGAAAGTGAGGGCCATCACAGTTACGTCATTTTACATTGAGTGTGTAATACGAATATTTAACGCATGCAATTGATAAATTATTATTCAGCCTCTATGGTCTCCATTAGTTAGATGAAAGCAGCAGTTAGGAAAATGCACACACACACACACACATGTGACATGCGAATATCTAATGAAAGGTCAGTCTGAATTATAAATATTATGGCCAGAGGAAATAACGCACTTGCTTTATTAGTTTCATTTGTTAAATTTGTGAGATATATTGCAACTGATGAAGGTTATTGATAAATTTAGCCGAAATATTTTAGCAAAAGCAAACTACTGGAACAATGAAAGCTGCATTAGTCGAAACGCATATCAGATATATTCCTCCAGTTGACCGATTTCGTCCTTATTGTGATTTCATTACATTCTGGCCAGAATTGCCTTTTCTACAAAATAAAATTCTTAGTTTATACTGAAAAATGTAAATTATTAATGGATGAGGTGCATATATCAAGAACGCAACCTTGACTATGGTAAATTTTATCACCCTCCGCGCAACCAATGTTCGTTTAATTATATAAATGTTCATTTCAATATCACTTCCGCATCTAATGTTTTTAGCAAAAGAAAACTACTGGAAAAATGAAAGCTGCGTTTGTCAAAATGCAGATCAGTTAATTTCAATTAATCCAGGCTGGCAAAATCAATCTTCATTCAATAAAAAATTTACTGGATGAATTGCCTTTTCTAAACAAATATATGTTCTTAATGGGTCAGGTATTTATATCGATATCGCTATCGTGATTATAATAATATGAATATTTATTAATTATTATGCTAAGTCTTCCTTGAATCGACGCGACTGATAACATATTTTAGAAGCGGAAAACATCGATAAACAGAAGCATTGAACCGATTGTTCAATAAGCATATTAGTCGTAATATTTTATTTTATAGAATAACTCTATTAAGTTAAATTTCCTTCTCTTTTCAGTGGCTAAAATGAAGATAATTACAGTGACAATTTAAAAAAAGGAATTGTTTGACACCGCGTAGTATTTCGATATCTAGAAAATGGAACATGGTCAATATCGTTAAAATTCCAGCCAAGCATATTTTAACCATAATTTAGCAGTATCAATTTTGTACACATTCTCTTTATTTGTCCATTTAAGTTATATGTTTCTCATATGAAATATATGTGCATTCAAGTGAATAGCGCATGCATTATTCATAACGGCGAAATTGCCCAGCGCAATTAAAGAAAGATTCGCAAATACTTGGTTAATTGAATTTAATAATATCATCTTGAGGGAGGCTGCTAGACATGCCAAAATAATTAAAAATTAATGCATTATTTATTTTATAATTTATTTGCATTTTTGTTGCAAACTACATATGTAAATGTTCCATTACAAAAAATTGAAGTGCCTATATAGATACTAAATATTTAAATGATTGAATAAATAGTACAAATTTTGCAAAAGCTGCGAAAATAATAAGATTTTGACCGAATAAATTTGTGCAGAAGACTATCCAGAAAAGTTCAATCAATGGACATTTAAGTTCATCATTTGTAGGACAAGTAGAAGTGAGAGTGAAATTTTTACTTAAACTGCGTTAAATGAGCACTGAAGTTAGATCCACGCGGGCCCGTTAACCATCTGGCACTGTTGATAACCAAGAAATTAAAATATGTGCCAGCCTGGGAAATAATGGTAGATTTTCTGTGCTATTTTGGTGTTGTCAAGTTACGATTTGGACATGTTTCAAATGAAAGCACAAAGTTAATTTTAATGTTATGTTATTTCAATGCTATTTTATTCGACAACTGGTTAAATGCAATGGGTTTGGTGTTTACTTCAAGCTTGCAAACATGATTTAAATAATTGTTACCACCACCCACGCAATCAATGATTGTTTAATTACATAACCTATATATATATATGGCGACAGCTGCATAAATATTGTGATCATGACTGCAGAGAAATTGTGCAGCCGACATTATCAGTCAATTACAATGTAAACGAGACTACTAGAGGTGAAAGCCGCACCATTAATCATGCTTTCCATACTTATGCATTACGGTTTGATCCTCATTAGTCAGTTTTCCGTCTTACTCTGATGGTCATTATGGAAGGTCGAAACGCGTCAGAACATGTGACTGATGGGAGTTTTTCTATGTTGTTCGACAAATGATTAAATACTATGGGATTGGTGCTTACTTCAAGCACGCAAGCATGATTTAAAGAATTTTACCACCATACGCACAATCAATGCTTGTTTAATTCGATTTTAATGACTGTTGTTCTCACCCAGAAAATTGATGATTTTTTAGGATAGTTACAAATTAATTTAAAAAATGCTGAAAGTTCTTATCATCGTGATTGGATATAGTGTATGCGGCTGAAAATTAATTCAGCTACAATGAATATGCGACACCTGTAGGCGAGAGCCGCATTTTTTATTATCAATTTATAATAAGAAAGTTGCGTTTAAATGCGTGCCGTTCAGTTTTTCGTCGTTTTATGATATGACCATTAACGACTGAGACGAAACTGTACACGGATCCCTAATGTTGATATCGCCTACTGACGTAATAGCTACAGTTTTGGTACTCTTTACAGATGCGGTGCATATATTACGTATAGAGATTTAGCTTTGAAGTCACATTGCCGAAGACTTTATATGAAGTTAGCTACATTAATGGAGTTTTCCGCATTCGTATGGGAGATTATACCATCCTATTTTCCTACATTTCTCACCATTATATATAGTAGGTAAAGGGCGTAAAACCGGCTCTAACTGATGAGTCGTCAGAAAGCACGAAACTAATGTGCACGAGATTATACTTCAGTTCATGCTATCATTGGTTTTTCTATCTGGTCATATTTGAAATAATTTGTTACTAGGTGTAAACCACCTAATACACGAAATGTTAAATCTGGTATTGCGTTCATTTTGATTGAGTTTGTGATAAGAGGCCTGAGGATGGAACGGGAAATAACGCTATGAAATGTCGCTACTCGAAGAAGATTAGATCGTGCCTCATTGCCAGTGGTTATTATAAATGATGTTGAAGCCTACCGAGGAAAGGAACGAATCATCAACCAGCCATCGCGAAGACGATCCTGGTGTGTACTTAGAAATGCGGATTAATCGGATCTTTGCGAAACTGATAGTGCAAAGCGACTACCCACGAATGAAAATCGTGAAGAATGAAAACTTGCGTTAGTTGTTGATGGAGATCGGACGGCCAGTTTTGACAGAATTTCAATGGCATGCATCGTTTGACATTCATAATTTAAATCTTGAGAAATCGCTCAACTCTTTAAATTGGTCAGCCAACATTCGCGTTTTAAACCTGTAAGGTACCGAAAGTTTTCTGATATTCGATCTCAGTTTTGCTTACGTATTTTTAATCAATCGAGAGATAAGAATGAGACTTTCATAGATATGATAACTTGTTTAAATATCTCTTGAAATTTCATATTATAAAATAAGCAAGCAAAATGTCTAATGTAGCATGAGGCATTTGGTGAGTAAGGATTAATTGTAAGCAATATACAATTTGCTTAATATGCATGAAAAATTATAATTAGCATTGATAATCAGTGAAATAAACTATTTTCAATATTTAAGTCATAAAAGCAAATATTTCATTTAGAAATGCATTGGTATATAACGTTCACGATTACTAATATTAATAATAATATTTAAATTACTACTATTATTATTACTACCTCTACCACAACAAATATACTACTACTGCTAGTACTGCCTCTACTACTGCTGCTAACATAAGCATCATGATTACTAATACAACTCTGCAACAAAAATAATTCGATTTCTAATATTATTACTACTACTATTACTAATACAATATTATTACTACTATTGCAACAAATGCTACAATAACGGCGACAACGAGCATTACTTATAATATTATTATTACTCCAAACACTACTATTAATGATATTAATACTAAATAAACTACTACGAATACTGTCAAAAATAGTACTATTATAGCAAATAACACTAATATTAATTCCACTATTACCAATACTACCTATTCTACTTTAACCATTTCTACTTCTGCTAATATCACTAAGATTAATAATATTAATTCTATTAATAGTTCTACTAAAATAACTACAACTACTAATAATAGAACTAATACAACAATAAAAACTATTATTACTAATATTATTACTATAGATAATATTAGTGCTAATATTAATACCACTACTACTACTAATGATATTACTATTACTATTAAAACCAGTATTACTACTATAACAAGTTCTACGTCTTCCACTAAAAATACTACTGCTTCTACTAATACAACTAGTAAAACATCTACTTATAATTATACTACAGTTGCTGCTATTACTACTACTATTAATACTACAACTACAAGTATTACTATTTATACTATTATGACTACCACAACAACTACTACAACTACGATTACATATAGTAAGACTCATAGTACTATTGCAACTTCCACAACGTTTATTAATGCTACAAATATAATTAATAATTTCACTACTGCAACAACTAATTATACTATTAATACTACTTCAAATACGACTACTAATACTGTTACTAGTATTACTAATAATAATAAACCGACAACTAAAATTAATACGGCTACTACTATTGCTATTACTGCTCCTACTACCAATACTACTATTTCATTTATTACTAATAATACTTCTAACGATATTAATAATAATACTAACACCGCTAATATTACTACTACTATAACGACAACGAAGACTACTACTAGTACAAATATAATTAATACTATGGCTAATACTACTTATATTTCGCATACTACTACTGGAATAAACACTACTACAATTACAAAGAATAAGTGTAGTAATATTAATATTAAATCTGCCACTACTATTATTACTGCCACAAATATTATTAACACTTGTAATACTTCAACTTCTAGAATTAAATGAACGTTGTTTACACGGGTGGTGATAAAAATTTAAAAAATCAAATTGCGGTATTCATATAAAAACTTGTCCCATTAGGTTCATAAATTTGTAAGAATAAAATAAGCATTAAATAATGTAGAAAAGGCAAATCATCCAGTAGACCGGTTTCGTCTTTATTGGGAACTCATAATGTACTGGCCAGAATTTTCCGCGGACAGGACTCGAAACTGGGCACGTCTGCTTCGGAATCTGGTGCTCTAACCACTGGGCCATCCTGCCGCACACTACACTGTACACAATTTTCAGTTATATACTAAAGTAACTTGGTTAGTCTATTTTTCCTTTAGGTGGATCTCATATGGCATCCATTTAGACCCAAAGTTCCAACTAACCATCCCAAATCTGTCATTACTGAACTAATTGTAATACTGTATTTAATAGTACTAATTCTTCCATTACTACGGAAATATCTATTACTAATTTTACTACTTCTACTATTACTACTACTATTACTACTATGACTACTATTGCATCTAGAATAGAATAGAATAGAATATCTTTATTTGGATTCAAACCACAAATGTTCCATCTAGTACTAATACTAATGTTTATAAGTCTATCATTTTATCTATTACTGCAACAAAAACTGTTAGTACGGATGCTGCTAATTCTAAAACTACTAGTACTACAACTAATACAACTTATACTGCTTCTACTATTACAACATCTATAAACCTTCAATTCTATTGCTAAACTCCAACTGATAATAGTTTTACTACTGGTATTACTACTACTACTATTAATACTAATAATATTACTATTACTATTACAACCTCTATTACTACTACCACTAATAATATTATTACCTTATCTTCTTGCTTTAAAAATTGCTGTATATCATCAGATTTTACAATTGCTTCAGAGTAATGTCTTCCATGTTTAATTATTTATGTATTATTTATTTACTGTCTCTATTTACTAAGTTCTCTCATAGAGTGTAACACTTATTAATATACCTTTTGTATTACCTATTATATTAAGACCGGTTTCGTCCTTATTAGGAACTCATCATGCACTGGCCAGAATTTGCCGCGGACGAAACCGGTCTATAGTGCCTTTTTCTACACATCACAATTCTTAGTTTATACTGACATGTAAGTAATTAATGGGTCAGGTGTTTATATCAAGACCGCAACCTTGATTATAACAATTTCTTTAAGCCCTGACGAAAATAAAATAGAAGTTTTAATTGTGTTATTATCCACTTCTTTTATAATTGACTTGTACTTCCATATTTAATTTATTTTTCACTTTAATTTATACGTAATAGGTAAGTTAATTCTAATCCAACTTTCCTAGCATTTTACTCGAACTAGTTAACAGTTCTGATTCTAGCAAGTTGTGAGATTTACAATTTATTAGGTCTGTGATACAAAACGCAAATAGTGATTCCACTGCCACTATTTTATTCATTATACCATATATTGTTTAAATTGTATTGCCTATATATGTATATGTGGCGAAAGCTGCAAAAATGTTCGTGACTGCATAGAAATTGTGCAGCCGACATTTCCAGTCAAGTTCAATGTATGCGAAGTTGCTAGAGGTGAGAGCCGCATATCTAGGGTATATATATTATTGTCGGTTTGATCCTCGATAGTCGGTTTAACAATCGTACTCTGATGATGATCATGGAAGGTCGAAACGCGTCAGTGCGTTGCAGCTGGCGGTAGTTTTGTTAATTTGTTCGACGACTGGTTAAATACAATGGAATTGGTGTTTACTTCAACCTCGCAAACTTGCTTTACAGAATTTCTATTCTGTACGAATAATTTGAATTAAAACTCAAAGGAATCAAAGAGTATGTATGGTTTGTATACAAAATTCTTTTACATTTGACTTTTACCTAATAATTTAACATCCAGAATCGATAATTAACACACGGAGTCATCTTGAATCGTGAATTTGAGTTAACTTAAATATTTAGCTATCTTTAAACAGTTCATTATCATATTCTCTGCCTGAATCAAACGAAATATTATTTCAGTTAGGAATAGTGCATAGGGTTTAAACTATTGCGGCATCTACATTTAAATGTTATTCCCATGTAAAGCATAAGTTATTTTGCTACCGGATCCGACTGCGAATGTCCTATTGTGGCTCCAATAGTTTGTTGATAAAAATCCTTCCCAAATATAATATAGGTAGAAATGTTCAATATATTCATCATAACTATAATATATTTACTCCATAATTCAATTCATTCAAATGTTAGCAGGAGGTTCAAAATAGGAATATTTGTAAATATTCCAGTAATTTGCAACCAGTCTATTGTTGCACATTACTACTGCATCCAAGGTTGCACCATCTATCATATAAGTTTCACATAAATTTATCAATAAACACAACTATATTATACGAACTCATCAATGCATGATCCGGGAAGTATGGTTGTTTCCTAAACCTAAAACAAAATAGAAAGAAATTTTATAGCTTAGAGATTGTTGGACATTAAAAACAAATCTTAATGGGATACTCGGTTTTTATATCTACACTAAACGCTTAAATCTAGAAGTGCAATAATCAATTCAATGAGATTTACAATATACTTCATCCAATTCCTAATTACCAATCATATATTTCAAAGTTTCCTTTTACCTTTATGGAGCAGCTAAATCATAACCTTATTTATTTTTTTGTATATTTCAGCATCATGTAGTTGCTTGTAAATCTTCTCGTTATAATTCGATTGACAGATCAGACTTGTCGCTCCTTCTTCTAAATATAGAACATTGTTTTCATCAACTCTTTCCTGAGAGAACTGACTTCATTATTATGATTATAATTTAGATTTTCGCCTATTGGCATGACAGTTATTGTGTCCTATTTAATATTAAGCTGATCTGTAACTTAGAGTAATTTCACTATTTAACGCCCTTATTAATAATGTCACTTCCTGATGATTTTTCTTTGTCAATAGCCGTTATCAAAACGATTAACTACACGAATTTTTTTATTTGAATAATTTGTTTCTACTGAAACTCTTTATATTCCCAAACTTTTCTAATTTCTAGCATGCATAATATAGATTTATCTATTAGCACTCTCCAGTACGCCTATTTCCTGCTTAATTCTCTACACTTTCAAAGTCGTTGGTGTGCAAAATGACAGGTATCATCGGGCGTATTAAAATTTCATTTTATATGATTTTTATTTTGCGTTGCTATGTATATAGAACAAATTTATTAATGATATTTAAAAAGAGATTCTGTTTAAGATAAAGACCATTAGCATTAAAATAAAAAATTAACCATAAATAAAAAACACAAACATAATATCGAAAAACCAGTCTTTATTCCTATTACGATAAATGGCCAAGAGTAAGAAAAATGAATTAATGTTAGCAAGGAGTAAGAAATGTCGAGGATTTGTTTATAAATTTAGAACAGTACCATCTGAAAGGAAAACTATAGTAAAATTTGGAGGAAAGTTCATTTTTGGCATAAAAGTTTGATAATTATTATTAAAATCAATAAGAGATCGTAGTTAAAAGATGATGTAAGCCAGTAAATATTGAACGATGAATTGAATTCTTTTATAGTCAATGATCAAACATTTTGTCTATTATTTCGTAAATTTATGCAGTCATATATAAGTTAAACTTAATTCAAAATTCTTAATATTTTACTGAAAATGTTTTCCGGTTGAAATGTTGATGTGAATTGCGCAGTGCTGTCCTTCTTGTTTTTAAGCTCGCGGCCATTTTTTTGTGCGGGACAATTGATCGTACATTTGCTACAAGTTGTTTTTTTCCTGTGAGTATGGTGTCAAACCTGAAGATGGGACTAGAAATGAAGTCACGTAGTACCTGGAAAAATATATAGGAATATTTGAGCCTAAATGTCTTTTTCTTAGATAAGGCTGGTGAATGTTTCACAGAGTGGAAAGTGAGAACCCATCAATCAAGGCTAAAAATAGGTGTGCCTGGAAATGTAAAGGATTCAAGATTTTACCGAACTAAAAGTTTTCCGGTTTGATTCGTGCATTCTTGGCTTCCTACTATTGATCAGTGCTGTATTCCATATCAATTACGAGCAAATCTTCCACCGATGTTTTATTTATTATTTCATCTTTTCATTTATTTTCAATTAAGCCCCTAATCATTTTTTTGGTTTATTTTGACCAAATATGGATATGAGTCTATAAAAATTCCAGTTAATCGTTTATTAGATATTGCTTGCCTAGTAACAAATTATTTTAAATAGGAACAGAAACATAAGCCAAGGTCAGTATGATCTAAATGTATAATCACATGTACACTTGCGGTTTGTGTTTATTAGCGACTCATTAGTAGGAGTTGCACTACGCCTCATACCAACTATATATTTGGCTAAGTTATGTGTGACAATTGGACGGCACCATCCCCTTTGCGTATGTGTAATTAGGCAGAAATATAGTTACCTTAACGTAAAGTCTTCGACAATGCGACTTCAAAGCCAACTCTCTCTATATAATATATACAGAGCCTATAAATGATTCCACACCAATGGTTACCATGTTGGTACATTGTACCAACAAAACGGATTTTATTTTATGCTAACATAAATGAAACTTCTGAACCCCTGTTTCTCCAGAAAATCCATACACTCTGATATTGATTGATATCACATTTTGGGGTAATAATGACATTATTAATTTAAACATATAATAGTTATACATTGTTTGTTGCGATAAACTAATATATATGCAATTGTGTATTAGGTGTTGCGGATCTCGAAAGAAATTATTTCAATTAAAATTAGAAGGATAATTCAAATTCAGCATGAATGAATGATATAGTCTTGTATACCTATGCGTTTCGTGCTTACTAGCGATTCATCTGTATTAGCCGGTACAACACCTTACATCCACTATTAATTTGGTAAAGTAATGTGCGTCAATTTACAGGTTCGTTATATATTTTTTTTATGTGGTGAGTTGGCTCTGAAATCGCATCTACAGGTTCGATATTTAGAAATCCATTCTGTAGCTATCTCATGTAAGGTAATTATGTAAAAAAATTTAGTTAATACCATCTTTAGTTACGCTAAATAGTAAATATAGTGAGTTGCCTTTGTAGTCGCATTATGAAGAAATACATATGAAGTTCATATAGAAGATTGGACCGTTCATCTTTCCCAAATTTCTTGAGCAAATATGTAGTTGATACAGGGCGTAGTATGGGTTTGTCACCAGTAAGCACGAAACGCGCGTAAATCAGATTATAACTTCCGTTCATGCAGACTTTGTTTAACCATTCTGGTCCTATTTGATCTAATTCGTTATCAGATAAACCAAACTGGATATAAAATAAATTTGACGCATGTTTTAAGAAGTTTAATTTGAAGTAAATTAGACAAGATGGAATGACAAAGGAACCAAACGAATCAGTACGTGTGACTGACAGCATTTTTTATATGTTTTTCAACGACAGGTTAAATAAATTGTGATTGGTGTTTACTTTATGCTCCCTAACTTGATTTAAACTATTGTTGCCACCATCCGCCGAATCATTGAAACCTGCTAGAAGTTAATTATCGTGACTGCAGAGAAATTGTGCAGCCGACGTTTCGAGTCAAGTAAAATGTAAAAGAGACTACTAGAGGTAAGAGCTGCACATCTAATTTTGCTTTCCATATAAATGCAATGCGGTTTGATCTTGTTTGATCAGGTTGCCGTCGTATTCTGATAATGATCATATAAGGCAAAAACTCGTCCGTATGTGTACTGACGGTAGTTTTGCTATGTTTTTCTTCGACAGGCTAAATCCAATGGGGTTGGTGTTTACTTCAAGCTCGCAAACTTGATTTGAATAACGGATCGTAGTGTCATGATAATATTGGAGTCTAAATGAAGGAATAAAATGAACTCAGTAACATTAAAATACAATATAATCATATTTTAAAAAAAGTCCCTTTCTATGACCATTGAAGTTTATAACCACAACGAGAAAATAAACCTTTCAACGCATCGGGAATTTATGAAATTAAATGAAGGAAACATAACCACATGAATTTGAATGAAACCAACTATGATAAGATAAATGATCGAGAAGACTGATGTGAGGTTTTATTGAAATTATATCAAGGTGTGATATAATGAATAAAACAGAGGTGAAAAATCATGAAACTCAATATTAAGCACTGAATATACGAATTGAAAGAAGTAGATTTTGCAAAAATCGGAAATAGAAACTAGCTGTAGTAAGGTATAAGAAATGTTAGCTTAAGGTTAGCCTATATGTGATTATACAAATTTTTGAATTATTAATCAACAATATGAAAATTCAAAGTAATGTCTTCCATATTTAATTATTTATATATTATTAATTTGCTGTCTCTATTTACTAAGTTCTCTCATAGAGTGTAACATTTATTAATATTATTTTTATATTACCTTTTATATTAAGACCGGTTTCGTCCTTATTAGGAACTCATCATGTACTGGCCAGAATTTGCCGCGGACAGGGCTCGAACCTTGGCCAGAACATGATAAGTTTCCAGTAAGGACGAAGCGGATCTACTGGATGACCTGTCTCTTCTACACTATGCAGTTATTTGTTTATACTGATATATGTAAGTAATTAACAGGTCAGATACTAATATTAAGATCGCAACCTTGATTATTGCCCAGGTTTGAGCCCTGTCCGCGGCAAATTCTGGCCAGTACATGATGAGTTCCCAATAAGGACCCAACCGGTCTCCTGGATAAATTGCCTTTTCTACACTATACAAATCTTAGTTTATACTGACATATGTAAGTAATTAATGGGTCAGGTGTTTATATCAAGATCGCACCCTTGATTATATAATAATTATTATCACCGCCCGCGAAACCAATGTTCGTTTAATTATATACGCTTATTAAATACACCGCCCGTAAAAGTTTAGGGATCCACCTTTACGTATTAATGCTACTGTTTACACGAAACTGATAATTGGTTTATTAAATGTGAAAAATTCTTAGATAATCGTTACACGTAGAGAAAGTTCTCGATTAAGAAAACTGAAAGTTAATAAACTAAATCGTTGACTGAAATAGTGCAGCCTTTGTGGATATAAAAATTAAGTAATTGTAAAATATCCTTTCGTGCACAAAGTCTCCGTGAATGAATCAATATATATATATATATATATATATATATATATATATATATATATATATATGTTCCAATAGTGAGTTAATTTTGAATTATGATTTAAATAACGCTTATCATTACTGGTGCACATTATTATTTTATTAGGTAAATAATATCAACTTCTTGAAGTCTATAAAATTTCAAAACTTGTTTCTGCATAGAAGATGTGAGGCAACGATTCCAGTTAAGTACTATGAACGTGGTCAATCTACGTTCAAGGTTCACTGTTCAGCTTTAAAAATTATGATATGGTTCAAAATATTCCGCATTCCGCCGTCTCTGATGGTAAGCACGGAACTGGAAACACACTAGTACATAAAACTGACGGTTTTTTACCATACGGTAGGTTAAATAAGTAGAATTTGGCTTTGTACTCGGTTAGGAGATATTTTGTAACAAATAGAACGTTGAAGACGATATGAAATGTGCAAACACACAGATTTGTTATAATAAAAATACATATTCATCTGTATAAAAAGTTTTATTATGCGTGGGCCTAACGTATTTCAATGGATATTTTTAAAATTAAATTAAATTACGACTAACGCGGTAAAACTAAGGCCGTCCCTCTGATTAAACGTTCAACCTAGGCGATTTGGTGCTGATCACTCACCGCCAGTTAAAGCCCGAAACATGTTCCAATATGTAAGTAAATTAATTATTTCTTCATCGTTTAACTGAAAATGAGGTCAAGTTTTGTCTATTAAACACGACAGACCTCATAATAAACTGCAAAGGACTCTGGATTATTGCGAGTAAATCTGGTGGTAATTAAAATTTTTGATATGTTGGAGATGGAAAATAAATAAATTTAAACAGGTTTTCATGTCAAAATTCCAATGAATAGCCGCTATTTCAATAATATGTATTTCAGAACATGTTGAGGTAAGCTCAGACAAATGTCTGAAATAAATACGTCTGAAATATCAGATACACCGCTTTTGAAAATTTCCGTTAGTTTAGCTGCGTGCTGTGCTACAGAGAGCATAAATGCGATTTACAGTAGGCGATATCCGAGGTCATTCTGGAAGGTTTATGTTTTATTTATACACGAATTAAATTGTAAACATTACTTTGTTTCTCTGGCCATTTATTAGGCCATTATTTAGGTTCTTCTTTTGTCGTCAAAGTAGAATTGCTCTACCCAGTCTTATTTGTTTGCGTGCCTATTTATCAAGCATTTATAATTAACACTAATTTAATTTAATATTGATTATTTGAAATTATTTCTTGGCAGATATTTAAATATTTTGTGAAAAAGTAGCGACCATTCGAATCGTGTTGTCTCGGAATTTATTGCCACGTTCTTATGATGTGTAGCAGCACAGGACAAATAAACGGATTTAAATTTCATTCATGTACAACAGCCAATATTTAGTTGGATACTATTTATAATGTATAGTGTTCAATATATTTCATTATGCGAATTATTTGTTATTACATAACACTACATTAACTGTTCACATTGATAATTAACGTGCCATCCTTAAATACATTATTGACGCATTATTCTGATTATACAATTTACAGTTTGTGATTCTTATTTTCAAGGTTTGCAATCTACCTAAATTTACTCGAAGTTTTAAATTATTAGTTAATATATATTAAACTATATTACGCCGCGTTTGACATAGACAGTACATCGGTATTTAACACCAATATTAATTAAAACTAAATATTTATTCTGACAAATTTTCCCTAAACAGAATACCAATTACTAATTACCATCCTAATATCCCACATTCTTGACCAAAATATATAGTGGTTAAAGGGAATAATACCGGCTCCTACTAATGAGTCGCCAGTAAGCACGAAACGAATGTGCATGAGATTATACTTTCCGTTCGCGCTGCCTTTGGTTTATCCTTCTGGTCACAACTGAACTAATTTGTTACTAGGTTCGCAACACCTAATACATACTTGCATATATATTAGTTCTCCGCAGCAAACAGTATTTAACTACTAATTACCATGACTTTATCTGTTTGCAATAGAATGGGAGGATTATATTCGCGACATTTATGGTTCAGCGTTAGAATTCCCCTCCAGTACTACAATTTGGCTTTGTTGTGTATGTAATGTTTTTTCCCATATCATTCTGTGGGAATTTATTCTCGCACGTTTTCTTTAAAGGTGCTAGTATAAATTGTGAAACTCCGGACATGATATCGAATATATATATATATATATATATATATATATATATATATATATATATATATATGTGTGTGTGTGTGTTTATAAATATACATTTATTTATTAAATTTGACATGAAAATGTACATAAACTTCGTTCCACTTTAGATGCTAAAATTTAAAAATGGTCAAAATTTGCATAAAGCCAACAAGATCGTTTAGCAAAAGACTTGCATAACTTCAGTGTTGTGTCTTAATATTGTGCTGTCAATTAAACGCTCATTTTTGTTACAATTTTCCTTTTCTATTTGCATTGATTTGCATAAATAGAACGCTTATCTTGCCAAGAAATACTCAAATAAATTTGGAGATGCCATGCAATTATAATAGCGTCTCGACCTTCTCTGTCTAAATGCCAATAAGTTCTTCGAAATATTACTTTAAATTTTATTCTACGGTTCTAACATAATATAATTTTGTTATTGTTGATATATTCATCACAAAAGGAGCAAGCAAATTTGCTTTCGTAAGCGAAAAATCTGATAAACAAATACAATGTAACAAGGTAGAGTACAGTTTAATAAAAATTATAATAGCATCTATGATTATTAACAATTGCAAATTTATTCTTATTTGAATATTTAAAGAGAATGTTAACTATCAATGACTTTCATTTAAACTTTCATTTAAAGTTGGCAATAATTTTGTGGACTCATATTCTTGATTTAAATGGCGTAAGGCAGCTGAGCTGACCTTAAATTGCGATAGTTAAAAGAACGGGGGAAAATTGATTCGTATGTCGATGAGATTTATTAGTCTCAAAACTATGAATAGTGCATTGTATAAGCCGTTAGCTATTTGATCGTGAAAGAAATATGTACCATGATATATATCTCCATTAATGTTTCATGCACATTTATTTTGTTTAACTATCCTCATCAAAATTATCTAAATTTGATATTGTAATACTATTCATTTGGCGAAATCGCCAAGTGAATTGGCATTATATGCGTGTTATGAAATCCAAACCATAACGTGATATTTGGTATGAAATTGAAATTGGACCTTGTGACAAATACGAGCTTTAATGAAATTTAAATCTTTCTAAATAAAAATGTAACGATTTACTCTTTTCATATGAAATTTGGTTATTCTCATTTTCGTAGTTATTTTATTGTAGCTTCAGTTAAACATTTAGAAATCACTGTTTGTAAATAATAATTGATAGCATCTAACAATTACAAACATTATTGCTCAATAAATTGCCACTTTTTCAATATAAAAAAGATATAATACGAGGTTTTAAAAAGGTATGTTGCGAAACTCTTCTATATATTTACTTATTAAGAAGTTGAGTTAAAAATTATTTTTTATCCATTTCATTATTATGTGAATTTTCCATTGACCTAGCGATCTGAGAAAATTTATTGTCATATTCGTTCCAAAAGTGAGGAAATCTAATATTGACATTTTATCGCGTATTCAGGTAAATACTATCGTTTATTAAGTAGGATTGTCTGAATTATAACTGTTGCATAAAAATTGTCACTTGATAATTTGTCGAAATTTGCAGCTCTTAAAATTATAACTCAGCGAGCTTTTCACTAAATGATACATTAAGCTGATTCATGTAATAAAACCGAACAAAATTTTAATTTTTGGGTTAGATGATTGGTTAATATATTAATAAGTGTTGTTTTATGCTTTTCAATTCTGGATTTAAGTGTTGCTAAGCAATATATCATTTGTTTTTAAAAAATAACATATGGATTTTATTAAAATTTATTAAGAATTATTCAATAAAACATCGAGGAACCAACAGTTTTCGGTCTACAATAACATATAAGTGAAACGGTAAAATAGGGCTACGGCATATAGGCTTGTGAAATTTTCGTACGACAGTGGTTTATTCTGAAATAATATCTGATGAATTAAGAATTGAGTCATGTAAAGTTTAAAACGTCAACAATTTTAGTTCGAATTCACGCATAATTGGATATCAATTGTAAGGTAGCATTTTCTAATAATTTATAAATAATTCCATAAATATTTCTACCTTTATCAATAAATACGCTCTCGCGTTATGCCTATCTAAATAAAAAGCATATCTGTTGTATGCAAATTTCCCGCAACGATAGAAATTTACAAAACTAGACTCGGAGACGCTTGCAAAATACAATGAATAAAGAATTATTTAAATCAAGTTTGCTGTCCTGACATAAATATGCCCACTATTCATATATATATTTTCGGTATAATCTAAGCATTGTGTAATATAAAAAAGGCAACTCCTCCAGTAGACCGGTTTCATTCCTATTAGGAACTCTTCTTGTACCGTCCAGAATTTGCAACGGATTGTGTTCGATCCTTGGCACGTCTGATTCGTTATATTTGACTTTAACAACTGGGCCAATCTTTAATAACCGCACGTGCAACCATTGATCATTTTTTTCGACAAAGAAGTAGACATTTATGCAGTATAGGTCCATTTTCAGATGATGCAATTTTTGGCCTCAATTGATGGGTTCTCACTTGTCTCTTCTTCTTTAAGCCTTCAATTAGCTGATTGTCTGAAAATGACGTTGGATCAAGATTTTCCATTGTTCTTTGACCTAATTTTCGAACCCTAATTTCCAGGTTCATCTTCAGGGTCGACACAATACGCACAGGAGTAAAACACA